>JAYKAV010003285.1:250948-347805 GCA_035582835.1 Phoebastria nigripes
TTTTTTTTTTTTTTTTTTTAAGGGTACTAGAGATTTTATGCCTTTATTCCTAGAAGATGCATCATCCTTAAATAGATGTTCCTTGTCACTTGTTGGATGTCCATGACTTAAGCAACCATAATTTAAGATCCCAAGTTTTTTATGGGTGCCTGACAAACATCACTTAGCTCTTACCTCCTGAACACCTTCAACCTCAAATGATTATAGTCCATGAATAAATAAAAGAAGAAACTTTAGTTATGTATTTTTTAATGTTTATGTGTTTTTCATTATGTATAACATAACTGTAAACTATGTGTTACACAAGGCTTTAAACAGCAAAATTGTATGATCTTTGTCCAACTTGTTTTGACAGTAAGATGAAAGCGTGCAAGAGGTGGAAGCAGAGGCAAGTGACCTAGAAAGGGTATAGAGCTGCTGTTTGATCGTGCAAGTATATGGTTAGGAAAGCCAAGGCTGACCTGGAGTTGAATTTGGCAAAAGACGCGAAGAGCAACAAGAAAGGATTCTGCAAGCAAATCAGCAGCAGAAAGACGACTAGGGAAGACACGGGCCTGCTGCAGAATGGGGCAGGGAAACTGGTGATAAAGGGCATGGAGAAAGCAGAAGTATTTAATGCCTTTTTTGCCTAAGTATTTACTAGGAAAGACGGCCCTCAGGAGTCCTAGGTCCCTGAGACTAGAGGGAAAGTCTGCAGCAAGGAAGACTTACCCTCAGTGGAGGAAGTTAGGGAGCACTTAAACAGAACATACAAAAGTATGCATCCTTGTAGCAAAGGAGGCCAACAGTATTTTGTGATGCATTAGGAAGAGTGTCCCCAGCAGGCTGAGAGAAGAGATCCTTCCCCTCTACTCAGCACTGGTGAGGCCACATCTGGAGTACTGTGTCCAGTTCTGGGCTCCGCAGTACAAGACAGATATGGACTTACTGGAGCAAGTCTAGCACAGAGCCACAAAGATGATTAAGAGACTGGAGCATCCGACACATGATGAGAGGGCAAGACAGGTGTGATTCTTCAGCCCAAACAAGAGAAAGCTCAGGGTGATCTTAGCAATATATGTAAATACCCAGTGGGAGGGAATGAGCAAGAGGAAGCCAGACCCTTCTCAGTAGTGCCCACTGACAGGACAAGAGGCAATGGGTAAATTTTCCTGAACATGGGAAAACTTTTTTACTGTGAGGGTGATCAGACACTGGAACAGGTTGTCCAGAGCAGCTATGGAAATACTAAAACCCAGCTGGACACAGTCCTGGGAAAACTGCTGTAGCTGACCTTGCTTGAGCAGGGGGGTTAGACTACATGGTCTCAAGAGGTCCTTTCCACCTAAACAATTCTATGATTCTGTGAAATTAAATAATATCTTTCCTTAGGCCCTCGCTTCAAGTAAGGTTTTTGTTTATCATCAGTAAAATACAAAAGCACTCAAAAGCTGACATGTAGAGTGAATGGAAAAACAGATTTACCCAATCAAATGGGTACCTCACATAAAATGTTGCTTGGATATAATTTTTAGTCTTTTTCATCAATTACGGGTACAGCAACTAAACAAACCAAAAAAAAAAAAAAATATGCAAAAACCACTTGACAAATTCCAGTTGTGAGATTACATGAACAAGCAAGTGTGAAAAACATTGTGGTAACTAGCCACTGACCAACCTAAAAATGTATTTAAACAAAGAGATTCTCAGCAAGTCCTGAATATAATTGTCTTTCTGCTCCTGTCTTCTTCAGACATTTGCCACACAAACATGATAAATACATCATAACAGACTAAAAAGCTATTTGGTTCCTATTAAATGACATCAATACACTGTAACTAAAAAGCCACAGCCATTTATTCTTCAGAAATTCAGAGGCATAACAGGTTTGTAACTAAGATTTTAAACTAGTCTAAAAATATCTGTAACTTCTGTGTTTTAATTTAATTGTATTTTAATAGTAGACTTTACATGCACATATCCTTTAATTCTAGTGCTTGATCAGGATTTTTGGGGGTGGTTTTTGTTCTTTGTTTTTGGGGGTTTTTTTGTTTGTTTTTTTTGGGGGGGGGGGGGTTTGTTTTTTTTTTTTTTTTTTTTTTTTTTTTTTTTTTTTTTTTTTTTTTTTTTTAAGTGATTTTTCAGACTTAAAATTATTTTTACATGTATGCAGCTCCTGATATTCATATATCTACTTTCTTTTCATTCTTCCCAGCATCTATAAAGTACCTACAACTCTTCTACCATTTCAGTTACCAGGCAATAGACTGTAGCAAAAGTAACATAAAACTTCCATGAACATATAGCCACACAATTCTGAAAAGAAGGGTGCTTCGGGGCAGTAAAGAACACTGAGATTACCAGATTGGAAACCTGCAATAAGTAAACTGATACAGTAAAACTGTTGGGGGGTGGGGGGAGGGAAATCATCTGAGTTTTTCACTAGTTCAAAGAAAAATCCAAGGAGCCCAGCCAATCCTGGCTCCTTTGAAGTCAATAGGAACATGCCAGGCTGGGATGCCACTGTTGAACAACTTATAAGCTGTTGACATGGTTGCTGCCTCCCAATTTTCCTGTACCTGTTTTTGAACTGAGCAAACTCACTTAGTCTTTCAATTTATCTTAATTGACATCAAAGTAATATACTTCTATATAACCACATGACTTTTATAACAAGTTGACTGGAATAAAGGAAATAATGAACACAAATACCTGTTATTGAACAGTACACTATGTGAGGAGCAATCTGTTTAATGTCTTCATAACCTAGACCCATTTCAGCCAGTTTCCCAGGGACATAGTTTTCCACAAAAACATCAGATACTGCGGCAAGCTTTAGAAAAGAAAAGGATGAGTAAGATTTGTTAATGAGCTTCCAAAAGTTCAATAAATTCCTCATGTAACTTAATTTAAAAATCTCATTAATCAAAATGGCTCCAGTCTTTCTGACAAAAGAAAACTTAAACCTAGAGAGATATTTTTTGGCCTGTTAGACTGTGCATGTCTGCAAACTACGTATTAGAGATGTTGCATATCTAGAAAGAAGACAGTCAAAATCCTAAAACGACTAGACAAAAATATAATATAATTATATTAACAGTATCACATCAATTTCCCAAGATTTGACAATAGTTTACAGAACAATCACCACCTTTATACCTGCACTTAGCTTGAGAAAAAGGGGGGGGAGAAAGAATGCATCTTTACCCTTCACGCTTTCTCTACCTTAGAAATAATTTTATAAATTGTTTTTCATTTTAAAATCCTTGATTACAATTACTGTAACAGAGGCCATATATCTCACTTCCTGTATGTAGAAGCAGAATAGGGAGCCCCAAAATTTTATTGGGTTAAAATGAATATCTTAAAGTCAACTCAATTAGAATAGTGTTGTCAAGCTCTGCTATGTGACTTTCTCCATCACATCTAAATGAATGACCTAGTCCAAAAATCTACTGAAGTTAAAGATTAACGTATAACCTTGATGGGCTTTAAATCACATCTTTTTTTTCTTATAGAAGTTATAAATAGATATACATACACATGTTTCAATAAGACTAATACCAATTAAAAACTCCTGAAGCAAGAGAACTACATGTTAAAAGAAAGATGTATGCCTTGGGGGAGTTGTAGTTTTTTTGCTTAGTTGTTTTTTTTTTTCTTCCCCAGGAATTTAAGAAACTATTCCCTGACAGGTACACACGTTTGTGCACACATTTTTAAGGATAACCTAAAACATTTAGTTTCTTAATGCTATTTGCAGCTGATCAGAGAGTCACATTCTCTGAAACTACCATGTCGTTGTCTGATTAATATACACTGTATATTAGACCAGCTTCTATAAACTAGTGTCATCATAACAGCAATCACAAGCATTTTTGTTCTAGCATGTAGGCTGTTCAGCTGAATTTAAGGCCAAAGAAGCTGCCAAGCCAGCAAGTATTTAACAGGAAAGATAGAAACTGATTCTTACTCAGACAAGGCAGCACACAACTTATGAATGGTTTAATTGGATGCATGGAAGAGACATTAATAACATTTACAGAAACTAAGTTCAGCATACAGTAAAGGTGCATTTTAAAATATGTTATTAAGTATTTTTAAAGTGGCTATGTCAAGAACCTGTAGGACTACAGTAAAATGAGAAACAGTCTCCAGATCCTTAATAAGCATTGCTGGGTTTCAATGTGGACAGCTGGCTGGTTTGTTAATTCATGATTCCACAGAAGTGAACAGAACATAACTTCATGGAAGTTATTAAAAAACCATGCATTTGTCACATGAAGGTTCTCAAGAAGATCCAGGTTTCCACAGAACTAAAGCATTTGCTAGTAAAAACAGAAGTAGCTCAGACAGATCTACAGCTGTCCCAATCCTCTGTGCAGGACAGCAGATCAAACCACCAAAGTAAGGTAAGGGGAACACAATAGGGGCTATTTGTTCTTTAATAGTATGCCTTTATGAAAAATAAAGTTAAGGGGTTTTTATTTTCTCTTTAAATTCTTCACAGTTCATACATAAATACTTTTCAAACTGGTAATGCTACAGCCTTAACTTAATTCATTCAAGAGACAAAATCAGTTACAACTTGGGTATTGCTTTCACTGGGACTTTATAATCCATCCAATTTACAGTGATTGTATGGGCTAAAATGGTTTGAGAGTTGTTGTCCATCTCATACTGAAGAACCATCATCTCCTACAAGCCACTGAGGAAGAAAGCATGACATACAGTACTGCAATGTAAAAAGCACCATTCCTCTGGACTTGGCAACATACGTGGGATGACAACAGTGCTAAGTGAGGATACGACGCCTTGGGCCCAGTTTAGCAGTGTATATATTTTCAGAGAGAAATGAACATGAATTTTCAAGACATCCTACAAGTGCTGTGTCAACTCTGCCGCTAAAGTTTTCATGACACTTGGAAATAGTCTTTAATGCACAAAGGCAGCAGTCTGTGTATAGTACTTTTTTTGACACTCACTGAATCAAGCATAGGTACCCAGGGTTCTGCCATTGTGGAGAACTGGATTCAGGCTCTGACCCAAACAAACTGTATGTTCTTAAAACTCAAAGGGATTTGCAGTCTCAATGGGGTTTTAAGTCCACTGTCAACTGAAATTTCACACTTCATGTCCTACAAGTCCTCTGAACATATCACTTGTATTTTAACCTCTACTAACAGAGCAATACAACACAGACCTGAGTTGGAATACCATGTATTCCAATAGGACATTGATATGCTCAATGTCTATGCCTCAGGAAAGAAAAAAGCCATCATGCATGCCAAAGTAGTAATTAAATTGAATAACAATAACAAATAATGATGCTACTAACTTGATAAAGCAAACTATTCGTACCTTTTGGAAGTTTTGTTTAGGGTTTTCTTGGGGGGTTTGGGATTTTTGTTTTTGTTTTTTACAAAAACTCCACACAAAGGAGCATGTGCATACACACACATATAAAGATATACATACACACACGTGTACATATTTATGTGTATGTGTGTGAATAGTTTGCTTTATCAAGTGAGAGAGCATGCATGAGACACGCTGACCTATCAGCTAAAGGTAATGGAAGGAAAGAAGGAGTGCCATCAGCTCCCAGCCAACTGAATTCTCCCAAGTTCTTCATGAATAAATAGAAAAGTTAATGAGTTAAGGCTTAATACTCAGGAGAAAAGTATCCTCAAGGTTCTTAAAATGAGCTTCTGACAGTAACTGCTGAATAATGCTCTGAAGAGATACTGAGCCATATTACAACAAAAGGATGTCAGAGCATGGGACTGGTGCACATACCATCACTGAAGAGAAAAAATAATTCTCATTCAGGAAGACATACAAATATTTGGAAGGCAGTTAACAGTGAGCCAAAAGCATTAGGAAGGAAGACAGGGCTACAAGTGACACAGAATGAAGAAACATAAAAAAGAAGACCAAAGAATAATTTTGTGGGAATCATGTAATAGTGTAATTATGAAAGAGCAGACCCTTGGACAAGTATTTTGTAGCGCTGTGCCAAAGGAAGAAAAGCAGCCAGGGCTCCTGATTAACAGATTTCTTCAACTCACTTGATACTACTGACTGAATTATCAAGGCTGTGCTTTTGTCATATACCTGAAGACTCTCTACTCTTTTTTTTTTTTAATGTGATTCTAGATCCTGAGATTTGCCCTCTTCTACCTATACAGAATTTACGAGAGGGAGAAATAAAATTTATTCTAACCATGCTACCTTTCTTAATAAAAAAAATTATAACCTTATTACTTTTCTTTGTAGGGCTTAGGCTCAGGACACATTTCATATTTATGTATGAGTAACCAGTGTCACAAACTTGAATTTCTTCTTGCCATCAATTACTTTACAGACATGAACACTACTTTTCATAGTAACAAATACATTGCTGAACAACACTCAATTCTATACACATCTGTCCTGATGTTACTGGGAGACAATTGAAAACAAAAACCTGTTATAGATAACTTCCCTTTACACATTCTTTTTGACAAAACTCCAAACAGAAGAAGTTATATTCTGGTTCCATTTGAGATGCAATAATGGAATGTCAAGACCTCTGCACCAAGTACTTCCAAAAACTATCACTCTAAATCAAGCAGAATGATGAACAACTCCACAAGTAAAGTCACATTTCAATACTGCCTCATCGCTTCAGTCCACAATGTTGCTATATCACAGATAGGGATGCCATTGATTTAAGGAACAGAAAGCTGTAGTGGTTATGAAAGCAAATTTAATAAAGGAAAGAAACTATAAGAAATGACTTTGTCACAGGAAATCTCCTCGTTTTCACACCTAGTGTGGTAAATATTTAACAGTTACTTCTCCCACTGGAAATTCTATAACATCACATCTTAGGAAGTAATTCTCACACGTGCTTGACTATTGCTGCTAGCAGGAACCATTTGTCTGTAGCTCTAAGTACTCTTACTGCCAGCTATCCTATCTTCAGCATCATGATAGCTCTACATTACAGTGATACAAGAGATCTTACCAGTAGGAAAAGGGTGGGAAGCCCAGCACTGAGCTGACAGAGAGGATGCTGCTCTTGCATGACAAATGAGGGAGAAGAAAGTTGCTGCTTTGATTTAAAAATTATGTGGGATTTGAACTCAAGCAGGCACCTGAGCCTCAAGCACAAAGGTTATATTGCAAATTCTTAAGTCACTAGCCATTCAACTCCACAGACCATAAAAAGGTTCTCCATATTGCAGCCAGAAAGTTATACATTCAAAACCAGAATCAAGCAGTAATCTTCCTGCACAAATGTCAAGATGAGAAAAGGGGAACTTCCAAACCACAAATAGTGGCAGTCACATAAGAAGCTTATGCTGAAGCCATCTTTTCTCCAGCTCATCCTGACTCATAGGCCCAGCTGCCTTTAACTCTTCAAACAGGTCCAGCCCACACACGTAGCATCAGTGGACATTTTGCATAGAGTAGTTTTTCCTTCACCATCTTTAAAGGTCAAATAACAAGCTAGTCTTCTCATGCGAGAGGAACAATTTTTATGGCCCTTAATTAGAATGTGACTAGTTTATCCAAAACCACATCTGTGTTATACCATGCAAAATTATTCCAAACAACAGTGTCTGTTTCCAAAACCTTTAGAAGATAAACATATGGCTTCGTAACAAATCAGCAATAAATGGTTCTGTTCTGCAAAGACAAAAGGCACTGCAGGATCCTTGGCTTATAAACTCCAAAGATTTCCATATGAAGTGTCTTTTACATAGCTGACAGGGAAGAAGAAAGGTCAAAAGTATCAGAAAATTTAATCTATTTCCATTTCTTGCAATATTCCCAACAAAAAATACTACCAGACAAATTCCACTTACTGCAGGACACATATAGTCTCACCATGAAAAAGTGATTGGAACTGATATTGAAACAAACAGTAACAGAAGCCAGCTCACCCTCTTAGATGTGTTAGTACTGCAGGGCTAAAAACACAGCACTAGCAAGTAGCAGGTCTTATGTTTCTCAAGAAATAAAAAAGGGATGACAAAGCACGAGTTTCACAGAACGTGAAATATGATGCTTTTATTAATTTTTCAATGGAAAAATGGATCACCCTTAAAAGACCCTTACATTCTGAACTCAAATACTGAAAAAAGAAACAAATATTAAGTTTGACCTACAGGACAGTATTTCTCAGAAAGATGCACAGCAACTTAAGTCATGAATACACTGTAACATTCAAAAACCTGCAAATACTGGAGCCCAGTATCTCCTCTTTGTAAACTGCTCACTGATTTCATCAGATCAGTCCAGCTCAAATCTTTCTAATGAAGTAGTACAGCAAGATCAAATACAGCAACAGTAAAAGGAAAGCACTAGGCTGTTAGACCTTTTCCTCACAATATTTCATTTGAAGCTTCTGATGACGTTTTCATGTAAATTTTATATCTAAAATAATAAACACTGAACACTGAGTCCAAAAGCACAGAGTACAGAGGCGATATACTGTAATTTAACAAATTTACTGCACACATACATATTTTTAATTATCAGATATAAAATTAATACTTGAAATTCTTTATTACTTAGGATCAAAACAATACAAAGTAGGCACAGCTTGCATGCTGTCAAAACCTACCTCTCTGATTAGCTTTGCTCCTTTTGAATCCTTCATGTTGATAGCTATACTCTGGGGATAAAAAAAAATACAACAGTAATTTATGCAAAAGCCCTTCTGGTGATTATCAGCCTCTTCTAAACACAACTAACAGTCAAGTTTCACGCTACGGCTAAATCAAATAAGTAAATTTTAACACACACCCCACCTCCCCCTGCAAAAAAAATTCTGTTGCTAAAGCAAGCTGAACTGTCTCACTAATGGCTCAGACAAGCATCAAAACAAGTCTGACAGATGCGCAGCTGGGAACTGCACTGCAGTCTGTTCACTGTATGTTTGCACAGCACCTACTACTGCAAGTACACATGGGGACACCAGAAACATTTGTTTCAATGGCAACAAGCCATTAAACAGCTCAGGCATGTCATGAAACTTCATCTTAATCCTGAAGTTTCACAAGCTACCTTTAACCAACCTAACTGTGGTATGATGCCTGCTGTCCTCCAGCTCCAGCTGCCAGCTGATGCAGGTCAGCTGAGCTGATGCACCTGAAAAAACTGATCCTTCAAATAAAATAACCTTTACTTTCAGAAGGGTTCATTTTCAGTCAATTTGCACCAGCAACTGAGGACTGGCAGGACCACTCTTGCTTTCTGAATTTGCCTCAGCTGACCACAGCACCATACCAGAGGTTTGCAGCTTTTTTTGTTCAAAAGAACTCTTTGGTTTTCTCCTGAAATTTATTCATCATAACTTAAGGGCAATGTAACTATTGCTCCATTATATACATTAAGAATCAAACAAAGAAGTGTTATGTCTTCAGTTGTAATTACAGAAAACATAGGCTAATGTTCAATACTGCACTCCATTTACCTTTTTATTTCTATTGACACTGAGAAAATAAACACTTTCTGTTCCAGCAAAAGGTGGGCCCCAGGCTCTTGTATCATCACCAGCTCCTGAAAGAAATACCATCACATTTTCGTAGTTGTCCACTATCACACTGCCAACAAATACAAAGAATAAAAAGTTTTCCTCCAACGCCATATTTAAACCACCTAAGCTTCATCTAGCAGGCAGGACAAAAATTAGTTTAACATATATATTTCAGGATATTTATGTCAAAAAAAAACGCCTAAAAGTGAACATGATTAAGCAAAGTGAACATAGTGTTTGCTAGCACTGGGATTACTTTTAGGCTTTAAACTATTAACATACAGCCACACACCACCAATGTATTTGCGTTTTTTTTAGTTGTTTTTGTTTGTGGGTTGGTTTTGGCTTTTTGCTTTGTTTTTAACTTAAAGCAGAGCTACAATGCCATTCTTTTAGGCAATCCAGAAGAATTTAATATAAGCTCTTGCCCTGCACTGAGTCACACACTGCACATGGTCAATAAGCTATTCCTGAAACATTCTGGACACAACATCAAGATACCACTGATCAGCAACAACTTGTTAAGCTGCATGCTGCAGGAACATCAACAAAAAGAAGCACTTGCTATAGCTGGTGCAATCCCCCACCTCCAGCCCTTCCAGAAATGTTCTTGCCTTACAGAAAGGGAAGATGGCATTAAAGCTGCTGCAGACACCGATGTCACTGGATCATTTATGCTTAATTTCCAATTTTAAACCTTTCTTAAATGTCGTGAAGACTGGCAATCTATTTTAATTAGAATTAAAACTAAGACTGGCAATCTATTTTAATTAGAATTAAAGCTAAATTTAAATTCAGATATAATCATTATCCTGGCTGCTAGCAAGCATGCACACTCCTATATCTATTTCAATATCTAGACTTTATCTACTTGTTAACTTCACGTGAGTGAAAACTTTCCTTAGTGAGGCAACACAGAAGGCTCTTTGATACTAGCATAGACACAGAAACAAGCTGAAGGACCTTTGGTCTTACACAATATAGCCACTGTCATAATTATGCTATACACTATGGTAACACAAAATCTACAGCCATTTAAGATCAACTGTGGTAAAAGTTATACAAACATATAAATTACTCATCAACATTTGTACTGTTCAGTATCTCAGAGAACTATTTTGGTTCAAGCAGGAAGCTTGGGGGGGGGGAATCTCTCTTCTGTATGTTACCACTTCAAGCCATTCAAAACAAAACATTTCAGTAATACTTTCCATGTAGGACGCTAGTGTGGCTACTATCCTTTATGGATTAATACTCCTGTGAAAGTAGACATCCTCTCACAGAAAGAGCCGATTATTCACATTCTAAAATGTTTGCAATTATGAATTCTCAGGCTGCCCTTCTCCTTCAATCACAAAACAAAACTCTAAGAGCTGGAATGAAAATCTCCAAAACCATTATGTCATACTTAATCACTGACATTGCTCCATTCCTACTACCTAGATACTCAGAATAATACCACTGTCAGTCTCATCTGATAGTACAAAATTGATGCAGCTTCTGCCCTGCCACAAAAGTGAAAATGTTTGAAACAATGGTGAGTGATTAAGGATGACCCACAGGTTGATGTGACAAAACTTTTGTTAGACATTCAATGTTTTGTTAAATGTTCAAACATTCAATATTTCCTATTTAAAATAAAATACAGGGAATGTAATATGTTTTAGTATCTCAAGTGTGTAATTATCTTCACCAGCTCTTTTCAAAACTAATAATACCAAAAGAGAGAAACTTAAAACATGGAAACTTAAAGAAGGAAAAAAATACATGACATAATGTGCAGCTCCKATAGCATAATTACATGCCTCAAATGCGTAATGATGCATAAAACTGAAAGCCAAATGCATGGAATATTTCTAAAAAAGAACCGAATGCCATGCAATTTGTTATTCTTCTTGTATGGTCTTATGAACTAAAAAGTATAGACATTCCATAAGAATGAAGCATTTTTTACCATTACCAAATCCTCAACAACTCTTTGAATAAGAAGTGCATGTGCTGAGTGGAAAAAGAAAACTATTGTATTAAGCTAAAATACACAAACATAAAATAAATTCTACTTATGAAGCTAATTACCCAGAGTCCAATCAGACACAGAAGGAGCTACACAAGTTTCTGCACCTGAAAACACACACTCAAAGCTTGTTAACCTCAGACACTTTCAGCACTAGCATGAAAATTCAGAAATCTCCCTTTTCCAGTGAACTCCCATCTCCACCTGTACAGGAATATCAGATCCTGGACCTTAAAGGTACAACTGCCTCACGCAGGAAATAGCTTTTGTTCACTTTGCACAATTCCAAAGAAAGATTTCTCTGACGAGGTAATTTTTAATTAACAACCTGAAACTGTACTGGAATATTAAAATTATTCTCAGGAGAAAGTTTATATAGTATGCCAAGTCATCTTATACTCTACCACTCAAACCCCACTAGATCTGTATAATATTACACAAATGCAGTGCTAACAAACAACATATATATTTTAAATGCTCATATTACCTTTCTTCCTTGTAATAATAAAAATGAAAATGGAAGGTGGAGTTTCTGTTTCCAAAATTAAAGTGCCTGTCATTCTATCAGTATTCTAATCCTGAGTAGTAAGATGTATTCCTTTTTAAAATTATCTAAGACATTTTGGCTCAGAGGGAACTGAGCTGAAGATTCTGAATTCCCGAACGGGAAAAACCTCTTCCATAATTCTTATGTAACTAATTGCTGGAAGGATTTGCATGTTTGTCAAATTTTGCATGTCAAACACTACACTTAAAACCCTGTTTTAACCCTCTCGCCACATTACAAGAAAACACCACAAACCTAAGCATTCACAAGCCCAATTTAAAATCTAAGCAAAGTCCAAACAATTCAAACAAAATCAATTTAGTTTTGAGTGTGGAATAAGGCACTTTAGCAAGTGATGACTCAGTACTGTTTTGTACATTAGTATCTGAAAAAGTTACCTGACCTTACAACTTCAACCTTCTCACAGTCTTTTCTAAAATAGAGTACTTCTGATCAAAACACACATACATGGAGCACAGTGTTAAGCTTGAAGCAAACAGATCATACATGTATAAGCAAACAGATCACAAATGTATGAGCAAACCTAGTAATAACTAGTTCTCTACCATCCCAGAAATAGTATGAGGATGTAAAATGTTTCCAAAACTTTAAAACTGCTAGCTCAAAAAAAACATACAAATAGCTACAAAAACACACCATCACCAAATAAATGTTGTATTGTCTTTCCAAATATTTTCAAAAGTTTTCAATCTTGCATTCTCAGTCATGTATTACTTAAAATACATAAACAACTCTTTGTTAAACTACCCCACATTCTTATTATATCTAAAATAGATAAATAAAAATCTTACCTGGTCTTTCCACTTTAATAACTTCAGCCCCTAGATCTCCTAAATTCATTGTGGCAAAGGGCCCTGCAAGCACCCTGTAATATTAAAAAAAGATTGTTTTCTTAGTTTTTTCCTATCAGAGTATTTGCATCTAGACAGACTGTTCCAAATTACAGACAAAACACAAACCTTGTTAAATCAAGAATTTTCACACCATCCAATGGCCTTACATTACTAGCACCTGACAAGAAACAGAAAACAGTAACTTACTCTTGAAATTTTTTTTATAAGATATGTTTCTCATCGGTAGTCTGAAACAATGTTTTTATGACACTCTCCCATCACCCTCCCTCATCTCTCTCCCCAAATAAAGGATAATAAAGCTTTCTGCACAGGTAGGTTATTAGGAGTATATTACATTAGTAAAGCCTTTCAAAGTTGGAAAACCTTATGGTTAACATTGCAGAACCTATTCTAAACACCTGGCAATTCTACAATAAAGCTACTTTTTAGAGATATTTTTATAAGTGCCTTTCACAAACATTCATATAGCTTTTAAAGACTAATCTGAAGAAAGATCCAATAACAGCATAGCAAGCAACATCAGAATGACACAAACTAAAACTAATGGGTAGCAGAGCAATGTGAAGCACAGTATCCTCACAAAGTGTTTTGACCTGTGTAGACCTATGCACTTGCATCACACACAAAAAAAGAATATCTGCATTTCAAAAAAGAGGTTACAAAACTGAAGACAGAATATACGAACCAAGGAAATACTTGTTCTATCTTTAACTTCCAATGGCAGTCACACATGCAAGATAACTACTAGGAAATCACAATGTTTTCCTCCTTTACCTCACCTTTTCCAACCTGACTAGCTCTAAGAAACAGCAGTGGCAATAAGCGTCACAGACAGAGCAAGCAATCTCATAGTCTAGACCATAGGTTTGCCAACTATCTCTTGGGTGACCTTGGGTTATCTTCTGCTAACTCAGTGTCTTTAATTGCAGGCTGGGGATGCAAACACTTCACCACCCCGTGTGGATGGTAATTTCATTACTATTTGGAAGGTTGTCTCGTAAAACAAAACAAAACAAACCAAAACACCAAAAATCCCCCCAACCCCCCCCCCCCCAAAAAAAAAAAAGGCATTTGGCCGATAACCCCACAAAAATTACACAATACCAACTTGTGATAAGCATCTCTTTTTGGTGTTTGTCCAGGTAAGAGAAAGATGTAAAACATGGGGAAAAAAAAAAATACAAAAAACCAATTAATTCAAGCATAGACTTCCTTACAGAACAGGAAGGAGAAAAGGACCACGATCCCTCAAAGCGTGCAGGGCAGTGTGGTGCATCTCGTGAGTCATGCAGCAGGGAATGCCTGCGTCACCTGCTCCACATGCCCTCCTTCAGCCACCCCCATAACTCTCCCTCCTGCCTTACTGTATCTATGGTAAGAAGGAGATGGATATATAGAGAGATATATAATAAAAAAGCTACAGAGATATGAAGCAGCATTGGGAATTCAAGGCTTCTCCTAAAATGTTTCCATTCACTGTACTGCTCTCAGTGAGAACACTTGCATCTTCAAGACATTTTCCTCAATTATTACCAATCACTTCAGAGGGATTTAATGGGTTTTGGTTTTTAATACAATATGCAGACCAAGCAGCATGTTGAAAACCTGCTTATCCTAGGAGTGGCCGTGTATTTTGCACATTTCAAAGCCTTTAGGAAAACTCAGGCTGCCACCTCTCTTCAATGCTGCACACCTCAGTGAAAGTTCCAGGTGTTGGAAAATACTTGTTCTAGTGCAAGGTAAACACCACAGATCCTCCAGCGTAACCTCTATTTTATCAAGTTGGCTCTAGTTGAGCAAACACTTAAGCATATGCTTGTCTGTTAAGGAACTGAGTGCACCATTTGCTTCACAATGGCACCACTCTGTGTTTATAGAAAATATGTAAACAACAGCTTTACTGAAGAGCACAGCTCCCTAAAAAAAAAAAACAAACCACATTTTAGTTAACAAAAAGGGACCACCTTCCTCTATTCTTTCCACACCTTTTAAAGCTGCACCCTCTTTCTCAATAGCTCACTTATTCTCCTCCTGAGCCAGCATTTAGCATTACTTGCGTTTCTCACAGATACACTACCAGAACAGCAGCAACTTTTCAGAGCCAACAGGTTCTGTACCTCTGGCTAACTGAGTTGCAGGAATCCATAAAGATATTTCTCAAAGAAGCCTATAAAGTGTTATGATTAGCCTGTAAATATGCATTTATGCATAACTAAGACTGATGAATCCTTACTAATTATCATATCACTCACATTATGGCAACATCTAACACTCCATTCAGGGATTAGGACTCTTCTATAGTTGGAACAGAACAGGAGAGTACAATTGTTGTTTCAGAGACAAACAGACCATTATGAATTTTTTTTAATGCCGATATATAACACTGATGTCCACAATGATGAAGAAATACAAGAAAGAGAAGAGATCAAAAGCTTGCTTTTGAATATCTGAGAAAAAAAATAGACCTGTTAGTCTCTTCAAACTAGAAGAGCACAGATATTCACAAAAGAAAACATACAGGACCTAGATTTGCATTCCAGCAAGACACTAATTTGCTAAAACAATTACAATAGAAAGCCTTTTGACTATCAGAGAAACAGCAGTTCTGGTACACTGATCCTGAGTACCAGAATGCTACCAACCCCTTAGTGCAGGAACAAAAAGAAACAAAACCACACCACAAACAAACAGAAGAGATCAGAATTGATCAGTATTGACCAGAAGCATCTCCTGGTTTTGGTTTTTTTCCTCTTCTCGCTAGCTTCCTATCAGGCACATACCCAAAATTAAACTTTTCCCACAGAGCGTTTTTTGTTGGAATTCTGGCTCAATAGTCTAAATTCTCTAAAATGCAAACTCACATTTTCTCTTGTATTTTTGCTTGTAATTATTCCAGTAACTTGATGATTGAAAGAAAAATCCACTCTCCCAGCTCTAACTATATCCTATTTGTAAACTCTTTATTCCCATGATGCTTGAATTTACTGTAAATTAGACAGTCATATGTATCTTTTATTAATAACTTTGATGAAGAATAAATAGATCCACTCACTCGCAATATGATTTAAATTCTTTAGTTAAGCTCAGTAGGTTGTCTGAAGGTTAGTCTAACATAACAATATGAGTAAGCAACCAGAGAGATCATTCCATAGAACAGAAATTAATTTTCATGTCATATTCCCAAAAAAAGCTTTCCTTTATACTTGTAAGTGACAGAAGAGGGCACTGAGAAGAGAGCTGATTAGTACATTTAATATTTTTGCACCAATGCAAATTAACTAAATAAATGGATTCCATTCCAATTACATCCAATTCCAGAGGACAGTACTCCTGAAGTCTTTGTCTCCACTTTGATTACACAATCAACATTTTTTAATTTATACATGCAGCAAGTTATGATTAAGTCCATCACTACTGTGGATTAATTCACTATCAATAGGTACACTCCAGTCAGGGACGCACTTGGTATGTTCATCTTGGGAAACAGAACTCCAAACTTCCTCTGATTCTAACACAATCAAGGCAATTGTTAGTATTTTTCTATGTCATTAAATAACAGAGAAATCTGAAAGCCAGAGGAAAATGACTTTGTTGCAGCTTGGTTTTATTTTTCTTCATAAACAAACAACTGTATGAAGTTAGTTTTGCAACCTTTGAAAAATCAGGCCTAGAACCAGACAGCAGGCACTGACCCGCTCCCTGCCACAGGCGAAACAGAGCTACCGGCAGCGCTGTGCAAAGTCCAGTTGCAGTTACACTCAGCAAAACCCCGCAGCCCAGCAGGGAGTAGAGCAGCGGACCAAGGCTACACAAGCGGACGCGTTTGCCACCCACCCACCGACCCACAGCCCCACGATCTCGCCCTGGCGCCACAGGCCCCGCGGTGCCGGGGAAGGGGACGGCAGGGCTGGTAGGGAGCCTAGCACCTGGCTGCCGGCACGGTGCAACCCCGTTCTCCTCCTCACAGGAGACGACGGGGCGGACCGCAGGGCTGCGAGGGGGGGAGCGGCAGAAGCCTCCTTCAGGTGTTTAACGTCCCGCCCGCCCCCCCCCAGCGAAACGGCTCCGATCCCTGCCGAGCCGCTCGCGCGCGTGTGGCACCGCCTCAGAGCCCCGGCGGGATTTAATAGGCAGAGGGGCCCAACGAGGCAAGGGAGGGAAGGCCGAGGAGGAGGGCGCGGCACGGCTACCTGCCGGAGGAGCGCCTCCGCTCCGCGCCCCGCCGCCGTTGCTAGGCGAGGCGGAGCTCAGGGCTCTGGGGCAGGGCGGCAAGGCGCTGCCGCCGGCAGCTGCGGGGCAGGGGCTCCTCCGCAGCCCGCCGCCGCAACGGCAGCTCCTTCTTCCTAGCCCCGCGCGCAGCATCTTCCCGCGCCGTCGCCCGCCACTCGAAGCAACGCCGAGCGCCTCAGCCAGCGCCGCGAAAAGGTGCGCGTTTCGCCACATCGCGCAAGCGCCGCTCGCCACCGCCCCTTTCCTCCTCCCGCACGCGGGTGGAGCGTTAAATTGTTCCCGGGTTGGGGCGGCGCGCAGGCGCAGGGCGTGGCCTCCCCCGCCGGCGCCGTCCCGGTCTCGTCCCGCCGTGATCCGCGGGGCTGCTGTCAGTGGTCGTGTTCCTTCCTCCGCGGCTGTGGGACAGCTCGTCTCTCCTGTAAAGTAGTCCCGGTTAAAAGGGTGCTTCTTCTGTTTTCCGGAGTGTGCAGGACGCAGGTGGCTGGACTTTATAAAACAGAGAGATGTCTTGCAGATGTTGCACCAGTAATTCCAGTTCCTGTGCAAAAACCTCAGTATTTATACAAAATAGACTTAAGGGTTTTTTGCTGCGACATCTAATTCCTGGACAAACTAAGTTGTTGATGGCTAGAAAGTTGTACTTCCAATTCGGTGTACAGACTGCGACATACAACATTGCCAAGATGCAATAAAAGTAAAATAACCCCACAACGGTTTCCGCACGTACAAGGTAGGCAGTTGAACTGGATGCCATTAAATCCTCTCACTAGCACGAGGGAGACCCTTTATCTCAGTTTGGCTTCATTGAAGGTGCAATATTACTTACACCATAAGCTATATCTTCAGTGGTACATAGCTATGGAAGGGTTAGCTTGAATTGACCTTTAAGCGATTCTTCCTTGAGCTAAGCAATTTCAGACTTTTTAGTTTGTGTTAGGACAGAGCGGAAGGCTTGTTATAGGAACACCATGGTGTCTTCTTGCTCTGCAGTAGGATAAAAAAGCTTGCACAGAGGTTCAGCATTTATTTATGAGAAATACGCTGTGAGGATAAGATGACAGCTGCATCTCAAGAATAGCTGAAACTTCTGACTGCTTGAAAATGAGCATTACAAACAGCACAGGCTTAAGAAGCGTTGCGTGTCAGACGGCACGAATGCTGAGGAAGAACGTAGACAAAATCTTCTACATGATGGGTTTGCTGACTGGACATGCTATGTGTAATGAAACGTATGATGTGGGTGCTTAAAATCCTAGAAGAAATTAAGCTTTGTCAACAAGAAGAAATTCATCAGCAAAACTATCCCAGTATAACTCAACATGTGTGTAACTGTGTATTTCTCATTTGTTTGGTGTGAAAAGGGTTTAAATTAAATGAAGCTGTCCTTTTCTGGAATAAGATTGATCAGACAAATTGATATGTATGTTGATAAACTGTCTTGTGTAGACATGGCATTCCTTGTGTGCATAATAATAATAGACAGAAAATTGGTCTTCTAGAGAAAATAAAACAGTAAAGGATAAGCAAAAAATTTAAGTGAGCAGGTTTAGTCACTTTCCATTTTAGAATTGCAAGGATATTGCCCCATTTTTCACAGGGAGATTGTAAACCATAGTGGAGAGCTGAGTTCACTGAGAATATAAAGTTAGTTATCACCATTGCAAAAAAAAAAAACAAACCACCAACAAAAACCCAAACAACCAAACAACAACTGTTTAAAGCCAAAGAAAAGCAAGACTGGTATACAAAGCATAGACATTCTGCTTATTTTATTGGCTAACTTTYGTTCGCTGCTATTCTGAAAGCCCTTTTTAACTTTCATATACTGCAATGTCCTAAAACCRAGTAGTGCTTTGTTGCACTGATGGAAATCCATTAAAAAAATCTTTACTATTTTTTACTGAGCTGTTGAGGATTTGCATTAACATAGCTGAGAACAGAGCAGGAATGCGAATAAATAACATTGTTAAATTGAGTTTATGTTGCTAAATATGAGGTTCTCCTCCAAGAGAGCATTTTCCCTTGAGTTTGTATGTGTAGGTCTCATTGCCTGAGCTACTACTCTACTGAAGAATTGCTGACAGTTCAAACTGATTTAAAAAGAAACCTTTCCGTTAAAGTACTCTTTAAATATGTCATTGTATGTGTTTTCAATTGGGACTGCTATAGTGCATGTAGTATTTGCAGGCTCATCGATTAAAAGACAACAAGAAAGGACTGCAAATAAGCCTATCTGTAGTGCTATGAAATGCGAGGCAAATACTTGCTTTGCTTTACGACAGTTGATTTTGTTGATTTCTATCAACTGTAGTACCGTGGGCGTTCACTTACAGCTATACGGAGTTCACAAGTACCGGGATTTATCACTATGCCTTCTAATTTGAGCTAACAGGCATAGCTGCTAGACATCTTCTAAGACTCTCTTACTTCAGACTATTCCTCTTCAGCTTGGAAATGCACAAAATTCCTCAGGGTCAGCGTGACAAATCGCTGTTTAAGGCTAACGAGCCGGCCACCCGCCCTCCCGCTTCCAAGCGGGATGGACCTCCTCTCCGGCCACCGGGAGGAAACGCGTCCGCGAAGGTCGGAGCCGTCCCCGGGGCAGGCCCTCCGCTCCCGGCGGAAGGCCGAGACCACCCCAGCCARGACCCGGCGGCCGCGGGCTCCCCGCGCCCCCTCAGCCGGGGAGGGCTGGAGGCCGCAGCGGGGCGCGGCCCTGGGCACGCGCAGCGGCCGTTGCCAGCCGGGTGTCCCTCACCTCGCCTTCCCCGGCCCGGAACCTTTTGAGCCCGGAACGTTCCGGCCGCCTGGCGGGGAAAGGAGGAAAGAGAAAAAACCAGAAGCGACGTCGCCCCGCCGAGGCGCCTGCTGGGGGACGCCGTTGCGCAGGTTTTATTCTTCTCCGCCATCGCCTCGCCGGCCCGGGCCATGTACCGGCAGAGCTTCCGCCCCCCGACGCCTCCGTACGCGAGCGGCGGCTTCCGGAGCCCTCCCTCCGGCGGAGGCCCCATGCCACCCTCCCCGCGGGGCTACGGGAGCCCCCACCACACGCCGCCCTACGGCCACCGGCCTGGGCCTTACGGCAGCGGCCACTCGCCCCGAGGCCACAGTTTCCACGGCGGTGGCGGGCGGTTCGGGAGCCCGTCGCCGGGGGGGCAGACCCCGCGCCGGCCGCAGAGCGCCAGTCCCCGGTACCCGGCTCCCTACGGCGGCAAATCCCCGGCTGGAGCTCCCCTGCACCCGCAGCAGCACAAGCGCTCGCCCGGGGGCTTCCAGAGGCACTACCAGGTATGGGGCAGGGCGGTAAGGGAGACTGGCCTGCGCCTCCGCACAGCGGGGCGGGGGCGGGAGGGAGGGAGCTGCTGCTGCTGCTAAGCGGGGCCCTCCGCCCGCAGGGGAGAGCACGCCGAAGGCTTGGGACGAGGCGCAGCATCCATCCTCTCCACCACGATTTTCAGGGGAGAGCGAGACTTGAACCACTCCGGGCAATATTTGTCTTCCCCCCCCCCCCCCTCCCCAGTAGAGAGGATGGAGACACCCCAGTTCAGGCAGCTGTGTGATCAGGAAAGGGAAGAGGGTCCCAGGCCTGGCTGAGGCCTGTTGCGAAGACACAAGAACTCGCAAGAGTGTAGCTTTCTTCCTTTTCATACTCTGGCGTGTGAAGGTAGAGAGAAAATTAAGCACCGCCCAAAACTGCAGCAAACGCCTCTTTCCCTTGTACGTACCTCCCTTTGATCRGTTTTCTTTAACACAGTGGTGAAGTGCTGCGTGCTTTTACTTTGCCTGTGTTGTCTTACATCATGGAAGCTGCCCTATCCACACACAGAGCTTTCTGGGACATAAGTAGAGAAAAGAAGTGCTCTATTAAAGAGAATTAAGCTGAGGCTGCTTTAAGCAGAAATGAGAGCATCTGTTGGGATAATAGAGTATCATTTTAAAGTCTTTGCATTGCACTGAAAGCTTTAGTCTATATAAAGTAGTTTTCCTGAGAGCTATCAACAACAGGTTGTGTGAGTTACGCTTTTTTCAGATGGTTTAGTTGGGGCATGTGATTGGCAGTGCAGATAGGGATGACAGTTCTTGAGATGATACCAACTTTATGTACATAGCTGGCTTTATGCAATATTAGAGAAACCTTAAAAGTGTAACAAATGACACGTGCAGTACAAACAGTGATAAAATTTTCAGGTGCTCTTACTGACCCTTTAAGGATTAAAGTGTAATAATGGAGTCAAATCTTAATAGAGATTAGTAAAATCTTAATGTGCCTGCACTGCATAGTCATGTTTCCATTCAAAAATAGTCTTTGGTTACTTTTTTACGATGCAGAGAACTATCTTACAGGAATCTCATAGTTGGTGGAAGGGGATCATTATGAGCTTTATACATTTTCTTCAACACTACAGCAAAGGCTCTCCCAGTATGGAAGCCTACAGATTGCTTAACCTCTGTACCTGTTGAAAAGGCAAAGGTTGTGGGGGTTTCTGCTGCAGATTCTGGAGGGACGGTTTATGTCACCGATGTCTAGACGTTTCCCTTCAGAAGATCACTCTTTGGATATTCAATTAAGTGTTTTTTAAAAGCCTGCCTTAAATTAACTGAGCAGAAGAATATGCAGGAATCCTTTTGCCTCTAGTTTTAGTCAGAACTGTTTCATGTCAGGACCTGTGGGCAGGAACAGTCTCATGGGCTCTATCCTTGGGCTTAAGTAAGAAACCTGACATAAAGAAGGTACAAGTTTGAATCCAGTCACAGATTGTCACAACATTTTCCCTTCTCCCCTTTCCTTCTGCAGACCTTGTGAGTAGTTTAGGAGCATTGACCTAATGGTGATGCTTTCTAAGCCTAGAAAGACATCGTATGTCTGTAGCTTTGCCTAGGACTAAGGTGTAATGTGTATGTGTGTACTTTTATGTGTATACACATGGGTTGTTTTGCCTGGGAGGGCAATAGCAGCAATCGCGGTGGGAGGAAGTCTCGTAAACCGTGAGTCCCCATTTTCTTTGACATGGGCAACAAGAATCTCAGTCCGTGAGTAGATTCAGGTAGAGGGATTTTTTTGCGTGTTCTAAACATCAGATTTCTTCTGAGGTGTGTGAATTGTTCCCTTCTCTTCTGTAGATGCTATTGTTACGAGAACTACAGTGCTTTTGAAATTTATGATGCTACTGTCACCTTTGAGATGAAAATCTTAAGTGACCCTTTAAAATCTCGTCAGGAAATCCAGAAGACAGTTTATATTTACTTTAGTTTCTATTAATGACATGTTATCAGTATTCTGTGCTCATTTTGTGCTTGCAGACTTTAATGTTTTGAAATGAACAGAAAACTTAAAGAAAAACATAGTAAGCTTGATTTTTCTGAAATGGGTGACTTAACCTTTATGTGGCCAATGCTTTACAGAGCTTTCCATTTTTTCCACAGAGATGCACCTGCTTTAAATTTTATGAAAAGGTGTTTGTTTTATCTCTTGAATATCTCCTCTTAGAATTCACTTAGTGGTAGTGTTTCCCTTTCTACACTCAACAGGAGTTACTGAACTAGCTAGTAGCAGTAACTAGTTAGTGGTGTTGGGTTGAAAATTGTTACAGAAAGTTAAAAAAAAAAAAATCTTGTGAAATGGTATAATCATGATTTCTGTGTTTCTGTGCATCTGCCAGCAGCTAAAATTACATGAGGTGAAGAAAGCTGATAAAGGGAGTGACTGTCCCCATTTTCAAGGCAGTATTACCCCATTCAGTAACAGGTTAATGAATAGCACCAAAAGATGGGTTTTTTCTACTGTAGAGAGAGATTTGTAATCTGGAAAAAAAGTATTGAGAATAGAATGACTTTTTTTAAGGAAAGTTCAGTGAGAAAAGGCTGTTGGCACCAGTGATTGTAAATTTTTTTTTTTTTGTTTAAGGTATCTTTGGCACAAAACAGTTTTTCTTGCACAGAATGGTTTCACTTGCACAGAAGGGCTATTTTCCTTTTCCACAGGGCTGTAATATGGATAATCACATTTTGAATTTTTTTTCCCCTAAAGAAAATACAAAGGGAAAAAAAGCATATAATGACTAGTATTCTGAATTTAAAAAAAAATCTACATGCTTAAATTTAACACTTGTTGAAGGCCATCAATCTTGTATTACATAGTGATACATTTCCTAGATTTCAAACGTTTCAAAATGTCAGTGTTATTGATGGCCTGCATTATATTGTAGTGAAATTTAATATTATAAAATAAATCCATCCAAAAGAGTCTTACCATTGAATTATTTTGTTCTGTCACTGGATACTGCAGATCGTTATGTCAGTTCAGCTTTCTTTTGAGTGCTGCAGATTAGACATAACATTAAATAAACTCCACAGTCAAACTGTTTTACAATGTTAAGGTTACAGGGTCTCCATTAAACATGGTGTTTTAAAGAGTTTTTTTTTTTAATTTATTTTGAAGATAGAATGCACTGTGTACTACTGTTTTACTACTAAATGTGAGTGCTTAACATAAATGTCACTTTTGCTACTCCATGTTGACTTGCTCTAGGAAACTCCTTGTCCCTTAGAAAGTTTTTAGATGTATYCTGCGGTGATTCTCTGACCTTACCCTCATGGTTTTGATACTAGAAGGTAGAGAATTACTTTATTGTAATTTTTCAATTTTGAGATCATCATCTTATCTGCATAACCTAATTGTACTACGATGAATCATTAGAAACAAGTGCCCTGTAAATAAGACACGGATGTTCCCACATGTGGTTGTGTATCCATTATCAAGCTTTAGGAGTTCTAGAAAAGTGCTTACTGGGACCACATAAGCAGGCTCCTGCCGCAGCACATTCTTCAGAAATAGGTTCAAGACTAAGCAGTTTTCGGTGGAATCTGTTCTTCTGGCTAAGCATAGGGGCCTTCACTATATGGCACCATTTCTCAGTTTTACCCAGAAATTGTTTCATATGATCTATTTACTAATAGGGCTTATTAGTCAAATTCAAATACCATCACTGCTGGTACAAAAAGTTGGGGGGGGGGGGCGCAGCAGCCCTTAATCAGTGCTTTTACCCTCCTTTACAAAGTCAGAGGCTGATAATCAGCTTCAAGGAATCCTATTCTTCTAATCATACAGAATACAACAGGCGTGTTTGGAAACTAACTATTGTGTATCTGTAGTATAGGTTGTTTAACTTTGGTTAAAACAAATGAATTTAAACGAATATACCTTTAGACAAAACCTCACTTTTTGGGAAAGTAAATCTGAGGAAAAGAATAATGGATGATGCTAACAGGAGAAAAAGGTTATAGCGATTT
Organism: Phoebastria nigripes; assembly: GCA_035582835.1. Lineage (NCBI taxonomy): Eukaryota > Metazoa > Chordata > Aves > Procellariiformes > Diomedeidae > Phoebastria > Phoebastria nigripes. Next base: position 275,416 of record JAYKAV010003285.1, read on the forward strand.
CCTTTATGTCGTAGCTCTCTTAAGTTGCAGACCTGGAGCAGGTTTGTAGAAGCAATTGTGGTGGTCCTTGATCTTTTAAAAAAAAAAAAATCAAAAGCCCCACGCAAAAGGTTTTTCTTTTATGCAATATCTGCTTAATCACTGATTACTATCCAGAATGTATGTCAAAGAAAGTAATCTGTTCTCAAATTTCACAGAACACTAGTTTGGTTAAAACAGAGTGTTTTTCCCAGTAAGTTCTTCAGGTCATTTGTAGCTGTTTGCTTTATACAATGCTGTGTTCAATCTATAAGTACTTAGTATCTGACTTCTGCTCTTGTAAACGTTATCAGCTCTTCCTCAGCCTCTAACACCCTGTTTTGTTGTTCAGCTTTTGAGTTAGACATGTCATTGACGTAGGCAGCTTATGAAAAATAGCATGAGGAGTTTTTCTGTAGTTACGTGCCAGAGTGACATGGACAAGTATTTTGGAGAAGACTGGTTTTTTTTTCTTCTCCTTGTTAATCATCACTCATAATTAAAAGTATAATAAAGTTAATATTTTCTGAGGAAGATGCAGGTGAGGAATAGTAATTATCATTAATAATCAGCTTCAAAGCTCTGCTACATTAGAAGGAAACTTTTTTTTTTTTTTTTTAGTTTGAATTAGTCTATTAAATGTTTCTTTACCTGATGGTTTTCTTCCAAAGGGATCACCCAGGACATCTACTCCATTTGGTACAGCGCATGGCAGAGAGAAAAGAGTGTCTAATGATGTGGAAAACTATTACAGACCTTCAATGCTTGAGGACCCATGGGCTGGCCTAGAGCCAGTTTCTGTTACAGACATAAACCAACAATACAGCAGTGAGCAAACAACATATACTGGTAAAAAAGGGAGGTATTTCAGCTAACACTTTTAAAGGCCAAATAACTCCATCTTGTCAGGAAAACTTTGGGACAAAATCTTTACACTTACACAAGATGAACAATAATCAAGACCTTAGATAATGCTTTTATTTGATCACGTCCGCCCTTTTATCCTACTTTTTTTTATTGCATTGGATATTTTTATGTGTGGGAGGGAAAAGGAGTGGTAGGAAAACTTACATTTCTGGCTACGTGGAAGTGCCTACCAGCTTTGAAGAACAAAGTGTTCTTTAATCACCAGCGACTGATTTGTGACTGTTAAAACAGGTTTCCATATATTTACCTCTTCCATGCCAGGTTGTTAGCCTTTTATTGTAAACTCCTTTAGTAAATGGTATTTTTTTATGTTTCAACATTTTTAGAATGAAGTAACTTGGAAATAAAATAAAGTTTTGTAAATCCTTGTTTTGTAATGTATAAAGATTATTTTAGGACTTTTGTTAAGGTGTACACATTAACACAAATAGTACTAGTGAAATTAGGTGACTTCTGTAAATGTGCTTGTATGCTGTAGTTATCCTTTGATTTTGTACATAGTATTTTTTGTTAATTGTAGTGTAACATGAAGTTGAAACGTGAGTTTTAGCCATCTCAGGAAACAAATGTATTGTCTTTGGAAAGTTTAATTTGTTGAACCAGCTCTTGAGTCATAAACATAATTCTGTAATCATTTGCTTTTGTATTTTTAAAAAAATCTTACTTGGAACAAAATTAGACATTTCTGGATTATAGTAACAAGTCTGTTCAGTGGCAATTTAAGTCTAAGGAGCACATAAAACATCAAGATTAAATCAATGCAAATGTACTTTCTGGATCCACCTCTTAGAATAGCATAGAATAAATGAAAGTTTGTTATACAGTTGACATTAGTACATGCATAGCATCTTTTTTTTTATCTGTACAAGATTTTTCAGTATTTTTTAATTATTTTTTATTTTTACCTATGGCAGGCATCTTTGTCTAGAGAAGTCTTGTTTTGTGTGCGTGCATGCTGTATTTTTATACTGAAGAGGAAAACAATTAGGGTTTTTTGGAGCTTGTCTATATGTGGAAGATCCATTCTTAAATCCAGTGGTGAATATTGTAATCTAGAATAAATAAGAAATAGTTCCAGCTGCAGGTATGCTCTTAACATGCCATGTTAAGCCTGCAGTAGATACCTAAATTTTTGTTGAATGTACCATTATTTGTTTGTTGATCTTGGCTTTTAAGCAGTAGATAAAGGGTGAAAACTTAGTCAAAAATAAAAGCATTAGTTCAGTTTTCAAAACATATGTTTTGTTTTAAGCTTCTTACATACTTCACAGAAAACATATTTTTGTAGTCCTGAAGCATGGTTAGGTAGAAAAGCACAGGGAATCACATTAGATTGTTCTTAGTAACTTGTCTTTTGCTGAGGTAGAATAGTCCTACATACTTCTTGATCTGTTTCAGCATAAAATGTCTTGGCTTGATACGGCCTTCAGGAACAACTTCAAACTGGAAGGGGGGTTAACATGTTGAAATGTGCTAGCTGAGTCTCTTGCACTTTATGACCATAATCTAAAGTTTGTCACTTGTGTCTTCCCCCAATTGACCTTATTGTTTTAGTATTATATCCAAAAAGGCTGCTCAGAGAACTGAGAACATAATGCCTGCTTGATATCAAGAATGGTTAAATCTTCATCCCAGAAGCAAAACTGTGCCTTAAATGGCAGCTATCAGTATCGTTATCTGTAACGCGTACCAGCAAAACTGAGATGACTTGACAAGTTGTAGATAGTCTTTAGAATTTATAAATCGATTAATCAATGTCATTGTCAAAAGTGAAGTATGAAGTTTTCTTTCCTTTTTTTTTTTTTTTTTTTAGCCTTGTCAGGTGCTGTAAAGCTCACACAAAAGTTACAGGGTGCTTAACCGAGTCATCTTTTTTGTTAGTATTTCCTTTGTAAGTCAGTGCAGTTTACTTTTTGCAATGTTTGGTGATCTTGGGAAAACAGATACAATGTTATTTAAGAGACTAAAGCTATGACGTGTTCCTGGTTAGACATGAGAAGAAACTGGGTTTGGAAAGGAGAAAGGAAAGGAAAAGGATTCGTGACAGAAGAGAGACTGTTAGAGGTGGGACTGCTTATACAGTAGCCAATATCAGCTGCCCTTGCACATTGCAAAGATGCGTTTTTCCACTTTGGCTTTGCAGTTGACCCAGGGATCAAAGCCAGCCTCCTCTGGTAATAACTGTTAACTCCTGGAACCGGGTGTCAGACATCAACGAAGGTAAATGTTCCAGAAAGAGAATTGAGGAAATAATCTTGAAGCATTGTTTAATCAATACAGGCCTTCCACAATGCCATCTGTTAACCTGCTGCTCCAGTGCACTTCAGGATATGACCCAACAATAATAAGTACATCATACTGCTAAAGACTCCAATAATTTGGTCAAGAATCAACAAGGAATTAAAATGTAGATGTATTAAACTTACTAACCTCATCATACTGCACCAAAAACTTAAAAATGATTCACCTTTCTGGCTTCTAGGAGAAATTCTGCAATTACAGTAAAATTTCCAAATGTCATTGTTGAATAGCTGTAATATGCATGAACATATGTTCAGAACTATAAATATAATGTACTTAAAGCCAATTTAAGCTTTGCCTTTTTTGCTGTATATCCAGGAAGCTTAAGCACTTACTTCCTCACTGATTTTTCTCCTTTTTCCCATATGGCAAACATTCTTTTTCCCCACATGTTTTTAATGGAGATAGGATATATCACTTCCTCATTTGTTAATGAAGCCACTTCATAGTAACAGTATGGCTCTGGAAATAGCATTTGATGATAAAAAGTACAGCACAAATAACATCCTTGTTTCATGGGCTCATGAAGAAAAATAGTGTCTGTGTCTTGTTAACGAAGGGATTCTTCTGTAATGAACACACTAAGAATATGGGCGTTGTTCTTTCTTCAGCAGACTTCTTAGACTTTAAGGTAAGTCATTTAGCTCCTTTTTCAGACATTTAGATTGATGTACTTCTTTTCCATTCTGTTTTGTTTGTATTGTGTTTGTGCATCAAGTCCATCTGACTTTCCATTCAGTTGTTGTAAAGGAGTTGTATAACTCATGACTAACTCTCTTCTAGCAAAAACTTAATTTCATTTGTTGCTGTTTGCTACTGTGTTTAACAGCAAACTGCATTGCTACTACATTGTGCTAATATCACAGTAAGATAGCTTAAATCAGCCGAGTACAATTCTGTGTAACATGGCAACACACTGGGTGGGGAGTTACCCCAAGTTGTGTACTGTAATACTTCAAAGATAGTTCAGGTTTGGGTTTTCGCTGTGACTTTATAATATAGAATATTCTTCTGTGGCACTTTGGACACACTATTTTACATTGAAATTGTAAAACAATTTAGAATGTTAAAATTTCAATTAAAACAGGATTTTAAAAATTCATATCATTGCTAATTCTAAAGAGAATTAGCTTAAGGCATTGAGACATAGCATTTTTCTAATGTCAAAATTGGGAACACTTTGCAGGGGAGATGCTTCTGGTCAACAGAATGGGTAACTACTATTGCAGTCAGGTGGTTTGTCTTTTCCTGGTAAGGATATCTTTATGTACTCTTCACTTTATATAAATGTGTTAATTAGACATCTGAGGGGGAACATTTGAAACATGCATTATATGGAAAGTCTACAAGTAGGTATTCAGCTCCCTTCTAAATAAAAGTTTTTATAGTCTGGGTTTCAAGTTGTGCTTGTGAGTAATCTCACTGATGTCAGAGGATTTACTCATGCAACCAAGATATGTAAGTATCTAACGTTACGGTTTGAAATTGTAGCATCCATTTGTCTGTCAGTGCTTTTTACCAACTCTGCAATAAACTGCTCTGTTTAGCAATTGCTCTGAATTCAAATTCATACATGTGCATTTACACATGAGCCAAGACTGTCCTGCAATGAATTAAACTTGTTTTTACAACGTTTTCCTAAATTCTGAAGAGTAAAGACTTTGTTCTCCTCTCCCCAAATCTTGGCAGTTACCTTCCTCCCATCTTCCTTGTACTAGGGGAGAAAAGGGAGGATTGCCTACACTGGTTGGTGAAGAATCATGTAATGATTTTTATGTCTCGGGCTTTCAGAAGCTTGGGTACCAATTGACATAGGTAACTAGATAAACTTTTTTATCATTTGAGATGGCTCAAACAACTTCTTACACCACAAGAAAGGAAAGAAATCACCAAGTCGTGTTAATGCTTAACAGTAGTGTAGTTCCAGCATTCAGTCATTAGTTCACAATCAAATTTTTTGCCTACAGTAACTTTTCATCTGAATGTCTCACTAGGAACAAATTGAATCAGTTTAATTTTCTGCCCTTTTCTGCCACTAAAATACATGCTTTGCTGATGTCGAGTTTAAGAACACTTTCTCAACCTGGACTTCTGAATTTACCTTTACAAAATAACTAGCTCTTGAGTGTTAGATGTCAAATCTAGGCCTTCCCTTTAAAGCATTTTAGATCTGGCTGAAAGAGCTTTATCTCATCCTCGTTACTTCCTTGATGACACTGGGAAACCTTTGACTACTGGGTTAGAAACAGTTGGGCAGATGCTTGGTGCCAGAACAGGGTCATCAAACTACCCTTCTTCTCCTAGAGGTTATCCCTAGTTTCTTGTCATTCCAGTGCAGAGGGACCCAGGAGGTGTTTTGAGCCAGTCATCCATTTTGTTTCACCAGCTGTATGTGGGTTGCAGCGTTTTAAACCCTATCAGTGGTTTGCTTTAGTGCACATCCTGGATTTTAAATTTTACTAGCATTATAAATTCTAATTTGTAGTATAACTCCTAAAACTGTTGCATGTTCTCTTCTGCAGTAAAATCACAGGTGAGTTCCACTGCCCTTTGTTCACTGCTCTGTGGCTGTTGCACATTCCTGTTCTGAACTATAAATGTAAACATTTGTATATAAGAAAGTAACTTCTGTGGCTAAAAGGGGTCATCCGGCACAGTTTGAGTGAAATTTTTAATACTGCTGACACTACTGCTATTAAAATAAGAGCTTCTCTGTCCCCCTTTAACAGGACAAAAATGAAGCAAAAAAAAAAAAAAGCAGTTGAGATGCTGAGCTGGAAACTATGGTCTGCACAGTGCGAGCTGGACTACATGAGTAGGGACGTCATTACAATTCAGCATAACCTGTATTAGCCCGTTTCCAGACTGCAGGTAGAATGGGTTTTTAACAAAGAGCTGAAAAAATACCATCCCACTCCCTAATAAGACAGAAAAAGGTATTTCTCAAAAATTACCTTACATACAAAAGAAGAATTCTTATGCAGCCTCAAATTCTTACACAGCCTCACAAACKATGAGACCTGTCTGGTTCTTACTTTTCTTCTGGAGAAGCACTGACTTGTTATCGATAACTTCAAGGCTTCCCGTGACATGAACTTCAGTCAAAGCTATCAAATCACCATTTGACATGTTCTCTGACAAAAGTGAAAAGTCTGTTTTACATAGAATATTGGACATACTCAATTTCACAAAACTGTAGGCTGTACTATTTACTGGATGTGGAAAGCTTTTGACACTAGATTAGCATGTATTTCTTAAATTTTTAGAGTGAAGTATTCCTGCACTTTGATTTTAAATGTCAGTATATTTTGGCAGTAAAAATGTTACACCTTCAAGTTCTAGCAGGGAAGTAATTTTCAAATATTAAAATTAATTCCCAAAATTGCTTAATTCTGAGTATTCATTTTTTCCAGGTAACAGTGACAGGATTGTGGAGGATGTATTAAATTTACACTTTTTTTCCCTTACAAAAAAAGAAGGAAAATAAGTTTAATTTCATTCAAATGTCAATCTTAATTCAAGCAGTGGTGGCAGTTGTGTAGTATAGTTCAAAAGAATCTGAGGCTCCTTCCTTTCTTACTTGAAAGAGCTCCCATTTTCCAGAACCATCCAATGCAGTTTACCCAGGCGTGCTGGCTCAGAGCTTTTGCAGTTGTGATGCTGGGATGGAAATCATGGTCTGCACAGTGCCAGATGGACTACGTGAGTAGGGACATCATTGCAATGCAGTGTAACCTGTTAGCCCATTTCCAGATTGCAGGTAGAATGGGATTTTAACAAGGACAAAGCAAGTAAGACCCCTTCCCTCCCACACACACATGAACACACCTCAAGGGATTTTTCATTTTCTAAGCCTACAGTGAGCCACTATGTTATTGGGGTCAAGGATAAGAGAATGCAAATTGTTCTTTAATTTATTCATTAGTGACAGCATCTTAGGAGGCAAAGAATTTGACATCATGTCAAGCTGAAATTTTTAACACAATTATTTTAAAATGGGCTGCACCAAAAATCTGCGTGTACTACCCTGCTTTTATGGGCAGCGGTAATCATGCTGCTCGATGCTGTATTTAAAATACACTTAAACCTTCTGGCATCCATATGTATTTTGCCACAACGTAATTGCTGTGTAGTCAAGATAGATAGTTAAAAGCTGTTAGCGTAGCGTCAACAAGTGTTTGCTTTGGGTTTAGATCTTTGTAGTTTGCATGAGGAAATTCCTAAGAGTTCAAACTGCTGAACATGATGTTGATGCAACTATTAGTATAAATACTAATAAATGGAAGAACAAAACCTCTTTTCATGCTGATGCAAAGCATTCCCTTTTCGAGCATCACACAAGCTAATGCTGAAACAAGGGAAGAGGAATCAAGCTAATTGACAACTTCTGTGGATGACTACACAGCATAAACCACAAATAACAGAGCAAACATAAGTTTTAAAAAACACTGATTGCCAACTGGGGAGTAGTATCAACAGTAATTGGATTGTAAGTAGTAGTTGCACAGCACTTTTAAAATCAAACCACTGCCTCCTGTGGCTTAATGGAGATTTTTAGGTTAATGTAAAATAAGGCTTTGAGCTGTATTCCCTTAACAGATGTTGGGAATTAACACGTTACCATTCCTACAGTTGAGTTTGCAGAAGAGATAAGTATCTTCACCACCTGTCTGTGAAGTCTAGCATCTTCGCATAACTAGCATCTTTGCAGGAGTCTCATTTCATCAGTATTTTTTTTTTAAGCTAAGATAAAACTTTGCATTTGAAAATCTTGGGGATTGTCAAAAAGGTGAAAGGGAGAATTAACACCTGCAAACGGTCCAAGTGTACGACTTGGGATGGTAACTGTAAGAAGGCATCAAGGGTCCATATATCGATTACGTGCCATTCCACTTTCCTAAAGCTATTTCCCTGGTCTGTAAATTTTTAATAGCCTCCTGGTTGCTATGGCAATTAAATTACACCAAGGAAAATGATTTGGTTGTTCATTTCCAGATGTTAAGAAAGCAGTATGTGCTCTGTGGACAACAGGTTGAGAAACTGCTATAACTGGTTTCAAATGAATGAACTGCCAAATTACATCCCTGTTGAAACTGAAGACAGCTTACAGTACCAGCAGCGTTCCTGTACTTAGAATAGCTTCTAAAATGAAGTTCCAAGTGTGTAGAAAGCTTGTGTAAAGAACCTTTAAATCCCTGTTTTCAGGGTATCTGTTGCATCTGGTTGCATTTTTCTGACAACATTTAATTTCCTTTCAGAATAATCGCTGGATGTTTTATACATTGGCTCTCCTGTAGCCTATCCTCACTGCTGTGAGGTGAGGAAGAAATAGTTATCCTCTATACTTTGTGAATACACAACTGGTAATAGCCCAGTTTAATTTCTCTCCACTATTAGGTCGCCCCAGTAAGCAGGTGGCAGAACTCCCTTTTCATTTCATGTAACTTCTTACAGCTTGAAAAGAGTAGATTCTAATACATTAATAAACACATCCACAAGGCTTTGTGTACTTTATATTTCAGGCAAACAGTTTAAAGAGACCAGCCAAAAGTGGGTTGTTTTTTTTTTTACCACCCCCACCCCCGCTTAACTCCATCCAGAGAAGACAACTTACATAGTCTTACCATGATTTTTCCTTTCTGGTGAGTCTTCTATTGTCTCTTTTTCCCCCCTCTTTTTTTCTCAGAACTGTCTGTACACCAGCTGTCTGTTAAGGCTTTTGTGCATAGGTTTTCCATGGAAATAAGCCTGCCTTTCCTGCCTCTTCCATTGGAATAGGCCCTTCAGGGCTCTGCTACCAATAATTGTCTGCTGGAGGGTTTGGTGGAATCGGTGCCACTCAACCACCCAGCATACCCAGTCCACTAAAGGTCCTGTTGGTTTACATTGCTGGAGATGATGGAACTATGTCAACAAGTAAAGTGCACACAAATGCTCCCGACTGCTGTAAACGGTCTGCGTTGATTGGGTGGTGTACTTAGTTGCCAGATGTGCAGCGAGAACTGTACAAGGCAGACCGCCCCTACCGTAGCGGCCACCCTTTTCTCTCTAGATTAAGAAAAAGTTCTGAACATGCAGACAAGTGGTGCTCAAATCTGTGCTAAACATTGCAAAGACAGAGGCAAAGTCACTCTTGAGAAGACAACAGAAAAGGGCGTGGGAAAACAGTGTCATCTTGATCCCAGCTTCCCAACACAACCATCTCTTAAATACTCATAGTTCCACTCAGCATATCCTTGTTGATAGCACACCAAGTTGGAGGGAGGAAAACTTAACCTCATGAAAGCATAAAATCAGGTACTCTCCCTTCAGCAGCCACAGAACATACTACTGTTTTTTAATCCATGAATGACAAGAAAGCAGATGTGCATTTCAGGGAGAAGTGAGATTGATGAGCAGCAAAAATAAAAAGTCTGTGTGCATAGGGAACTTTCCTATTCRGTATATTTAATCATTTACTGTCAATTAAAAAAATATGGTTCCGCTTCAGTCCAGCCCCAGTTACCTCAGTGCTAAACTCTACTTCAGAAGCTTTCAAACAGCCAGAAGATCTGCTACGGAGCAACTGTTCCCAGTCTTGTAACCTTTCCAATGAGCAGAAGGAAAAAGCAAGTTTCTGGCTTCGTTCTAACGGTATTGACATATCAGAGAGAAAAACAGCAGAAACACATCTAATCGAAGTATATGCCTTTACCAGCGAGTAGTCTATTGCTATGTAAGCATCCCAAAACAAATAATCCAATTCTTGGTGTTACGTATGGGCTTGGGGAGGATAATCAGTACAGCAGACTTCCCCCTCCGGCACCTCCTGGCAAGGAGACTCTCTAGTGAAAGGGTCTACACCTTCAAAAGCATGCCGTTTCCCTTGAAGTTCAGCACGAGCCTTTTTCAGTTGTTTGCAGTATCACAAAGCAACAGCACAGAACATGGGCAGGAGTCCAGAACGCGTTACAAGTCTCCCCATAAGTGACACGCAAGAGTAGAAAGCTTGAGAAAGATACTAAGACCTGCATTCATTTCTTTATTCTGTTTCTTCACAGGCTCCACAACATTCTTTGTGGCCAAGTCTTACCTTTGCTCTGGACTCTCCACCGACTAGTCCATAGTCCTTCTTTGGCTGACACTCCATTTGAACCAGATATTTCTCTCCTAAAACACTTCCACTCTTTTGTGACTTAAGCCATCCATAAATTATCTTCTTCAGAGCTATCTGTATCACAGGAAGATTTTTTCCATCCTGAACTGACTACCACTGTTCCCCTTGTTCTCCTGACAGAGCGGATATTGCAAGTGTTTTCAAATCCAAGAAGTTAAGAGCTTGGATAGTTTAAAATGTGTTTCAAACTAAACTTGCTGATGTCTGAAACAAGAAAGCTAACTCAAGTGAGCTTTTCCAACAACGAATCGCAGGACAGAAGCTGTCAGTAACCTTCCTAGTAGTAATACTATTGCTGTTGCAACATCGATTGCAAAGGGATCTGCAAAGGTACCTCCAGCTGTAACCTGTCTGCATATTCCTCCTTTTTTTCTTCCTGCAAATTCTTTTCAGACTCCTGCTTCATTATCATTGTCCTGTTGGATTTTTTATTTTATTTTATTATTTTTTCTTACTAATTCCAAATTTTAAGCATCTTTCAAAGAGGTAAAGAAAAATAGTTTTTCAAGTTCCGGGCAAAAATCTATACATATTGAGTCCCAAAGAGTGGGTGAAATTAATAGCTTCAGTGATTCTAGTTTGGTAAGAGGTATGGGATACAGACCTTTTCAGTAAAATGTGGATCCCGTAAACTAAAGCAGTATGTGAAATATTTTTTTTCCTAATAAACTGTACATAGATTTCATCAAATCCCAAATCTCACTGTCCATCGGTCAGTGCTAGAAAGAAGTATTTATCCCGATATCCTGTACAATGTTAGGTCTAAATCTCACCTGGCAACCCCCACATCAAACCAACAACTTCATTTAAACCAGAAAATAGATATCCAATATTTAAATATTGCAAGTGGCCAACATATGCCAACATTTGTCAACTGAAGTTGATCCCAAGCCTAACCGCTGTGGCTTAAAAAGCTGCTCTCTACCTAGGCTGGCCTTGTCTAACATTAGCTTCCATCAACGGATTACATTTTACATTTTTATATATTGTATTAAAGAGTCATGTATCAAATTTCTATTCAAGGTAGGTGATCAAATAACATTTGAACATTCTCTGCAACAATTAATTACAGCCATTAAAGTCACATTAGGACATTTTTTCTAGGACTGGATTGTCTATCTGTTTTCTGAAGCTTTTCTAATAAGTTTTAAAGTAATGTTTTACTTTAAAATCATTAAAATTTTATACTAGTCCTACTGATTAATATTCCTCTGCTTATGTATCATATTAACCCTTACGTTCAGCATCACACTGGAAGGTAGCAGTCCTTTTCACTGTCATCTCATTCCAACTTCTTGTGTCTTATAAACGTGACCGACTTCATTGATCTTCTATGTGCKATCTTCCATTTCACTGCATTAAAATATTATGGAACACGCTCAATGTTCTCTCTGTTCCCTCATCTCTTAGTGCAATAGTTAGAATAGCACCTAAGATAAAAACAACTAGAATACCCCAAACACATCGTAACGCTCCACAAACTAACCCTCCTAAATTTTAATCGTTAGCTGCCACATCTTTGGTGCCTTCGTTACATTTAGGCTTTGAAAAGCAGCATTTGCATTTGTCATCTCACAGGCAGAAAGAGTTAAAACAATTCACAGCTTTTTCTTGGAATTTCCCTCTCCTTTCCAGAGAGGACTGTCCTGGAGTCATGTAAACACAGACATCTGCTTGCTGTCACTTTGTCCGTCCTTCTTTTAAATTCATAAGAATAAAAAGCATCCCACAGGGGGGTCCAGAGCAGGCCACTTTCTGCTGGCCCTTCATGCTCCCAAGCATCCACAGTCAGGTGAGGGATGCTGGTGCATGTATGTCTGTCAAGTCTTTGTTAATGCTTTTTTATGGACCTATTGACTATGGGTTTGTATAATCCTTCTTTGAAGCTACTGATACAACTTGTTCTTTTAGAAAATAGTACCAAACACAATTTGCTTCTTTTGTAAAAAAATGAGCAAAATTGTCCAACTTTTGTATACCTATATGAGCTAAGTATGTAAGGGAAATTGTGAAGCACAATAAACTTTTATGGTATGAAACCATTAAACTTGAGTTGCTACCTGAAAAAAAAAAAAAAAAAAAAAAAAAAATCTGATTTCAAGGCCAAGTGTGGTATTTCAGTGGAAGTCTACAACTCTCCATCTCTTGTGTTTCTGTTTGGAGGTGCAAACAACCCCTTTGTATCCGATTTAGAAATCAGGGCTCATCTCTAATTATTTTGCCTCCCTGTACTCCAGACAGGCTCACGTGAAAGATCTGTGCAAATAGGAGAACGATAATGCACAGTTCTAGAAACAGCTTTAATCCCTATATCCCTCTAAACAGAAATTCACCTTACAGATGTAAACATTGCTTTTAATATAAAGTTAAACCAATGCATTAATTACATTTTGTTGAGCATCACATCAGCCTTTAGAGAGGATAACTCTATTATTCCATCATTTTACAAATGGGAGAATTAAAGAATAGCAAGAGAAGGTGTCTTGGTTAAGACTTACTACTATTTAGTGGCAGAAGGGAACCCAGTGTTTTCTGCACTCCCTATTGCATTCCCTAAAGCCGATTAATCAATAAAATTTTCAGAGCAAGTTTCAAATGCATCACCTTCCTGGGAGGAGCAGCAGAAAGGCAGCCGTGCTTTCCAACACATACTAACGATAAATGGTAGCTGTTTAATTCTGTGAGCATCTCTCTCTGTGCTGTAACTATTCATTAAATGTTCCAGATCCTGATATAAGTCTGCAAACMCACTTTCATTTTCCTGAGCACCTTTCAAATTTGCTGTAAAGAACACAAATAGACTCAGAAACATTGCTCTTCTTAACAAAAGAAATCCACTTCTTACGTCGTTAGCATGCAAGGACTTGGAACAATTGAGAATATCCATGATTTCTTCAATAATCCACACATTTGTGTGGTTCACGGCTCTCAAGGAGAGCTGCATTTCAAGTCTTCTGTGGCCAAAATAAGTATGCCAAATTATACATAATTTTTTTAAAATGGAAGGTAGTTTTATCAAAAAAAAAGCAAAATTCTATTCAAAAGGGAAATTCTGTCACTGGAGATTTAAATGGAAATCCCTGCTGAAGTTAACAGGGGTTTGGATTTCATCCTTTATCTGACCTAAAATCCGCCATGACAGCAGGAACAATTTCAAACTAAGATAACAGTCTAAGTTTTCATGCACACTGTAGCAGTGGAGGTCACAGTCTCCTAAGAAAGAGAGAGGGATACTTGTACTATTGAATTTCACTGCATATGGAAATGATTTAAGCCGCAATCAAAAGTGTAGCCCCCTTCCAGTGGAAGATTCTCAAGCACTTATCACGGAGTAAACCAGTCTTTAGCTCTACTAGCCATTAATTTAATAAGGCTTCTCTTTTTTTAATGACCGGTATCTTCATAACCGATAGATGCCTAATCTGGCAGAGCACCTGCTCACTCGTCTCCCAGAGACAAATGTGGTTCAGCTTTTCAGATTAATGAAGCAGAAAGCAAACCACGACCGTATTCTAAACTGTATTGTAATAAACTTTCTGTGCTTCAAAACAGAAAAATAATCCACAAACTCACTTCCAGAGTTGTGGTTTCAGGTCTTCAAGTTTTTTTGGTTGGGGATTTTTTTTTTGGACAGGAGCTTTAAGTGGCATAATCTCTTTCTAGAGCATAAAACTGCCACCATAATAATTACAAGTCATTTCATTATTTTTAAAAAGCTACAGAAAATCAAGCCTAAAAATGTTAATGCATCACTAGTAGTGGTCAAGATGTGGAAGTGCTGAATTTAATATTCCAACTATATGCAATGCATTGCATGATGTAGGTGATGTTTCGCAAAACACAGGGTGTATAATACAAGTGTTACAAACATGATTTCTTGCTTTTTCTGACTAACTACAGAGCATTTAATATCAACTTGAGCAGCTTTTTCATTCCCACTTACAAACAGTTTTAGAACTGCTCTGAAGAACAGTAGGAGCTGCCAGCTTCCCCGGCACACTTCGGAGCACCCACTTTACAAAAATCCTACCGATAAAAAAAATCTAATTCAATTTGTTGGGTCTGCTTATGTGCTTATGAATTTAATAACGCTGCTGTTGATGTGTTTTCTCTCCTGTCCTGTGAAATCCTCCCATGGAGTTACACAACTTGTCAATGTGTCGTGCAACCAAATGATACTCTGTTGGAAGAGAGGTCCAGCCAGTGTCCTATTAAACAGTCTCTGCGCAGCAAAGCACGTGCTTGTATGTTGTTCATGTTGATTCTGTCTTGCCAAATTGTTGTCTCTGCATTGTGTAGAAAGTTGCTCAGTTATCCCCTTTTCCTACAGCAGAAGCTGTTTTGAATATCGATCGCACTTAAAACGCAGCTAGAAATAGATTCCCTCAAATTGAGTGTCAGTGAAGCATCTGCCTTTGATGTTCTTTCTATTCTGCATATGAAATCCTGACCTTTTCCTGTTACCTGCAGCGTCTTCTGTTGTCAGGAGAAGCTTTTAGAAATTTTTATTTTTAATTAGTCAATATAACTGATCCCTCTCGCTGTCATTACGTTTTTCTTCTCAATTCTACAGAGGCAATTGATGATCTCACCTAATATTTCAGCTACCAACTTTCTTACTTTGTTACGGACTGCAGTGACTATATTTAATTCTGTTGGATGCTGGTTACT
Organism: Phoebastria nigripes; assembly: GCA_035582835.1. NCBI lineage: Eukaryota > Metazoa > Chordata > Aves > Procellariiformes > Diomedeidae > Phoebastria > Phoebastria nigripes. The sequence continues at coordinate 290,489 of JAYKAV010003285.1, forward strand.
CCCCTTCTGCTCTTGCCACCATAAACATATCATATGGATGAAATATTTAGACAAACATGTTTTAACTAAGACAGGAGAATGCCTCATATTGGGACTGTATCTCAAGTAATCAGATCTTTTTAGAACTTGATGGAAATACATATTCAAGAAAAAAAGACCATTTAGGTAGTCATGCCACTTTCACCAAAAGATTTTGATGAAAATTATGTTTTCTTTAAAATGCTGACATTTTCTCAATCAAACATTTTTTTCATTCATCACTTCAAAGAGAATAACACATGCTTTTAAACAAATGTTGCTTCAAAAAAGTAATTGAAAAGAATAATTTATTTACTTACTAGCCTACTAACTACATACTGTGACAAGGCATGGCGCATCTTTATTTTTRCATACAAATTTCATGCATACGAATCCATATTTAAATTGTATGAAATTATGATTTCATATAAATTGCATACCTGTGTGCCCATATTCTGAGCATACTAAAATAATAAGAGATACAGTTAAAATTAATTTCCTGTCACAGACTTCATATTAGCATATCCTTTCTGCATTTCACATTTATCCTTTCTGGAAAGTCAAGAGCACCTTATTTTCATCACGCTGTATCTAGCCATATAGCTACATTTTAAATAAATCCAGAAAGCACCGGATTTCAGATGCAAAGTGATGCTTTGGTTTACTGCTTCCCATAATGAAGGGCGTAACGTAATAGTTTTTAGAATACAAAAGCTCCGTAATGCTGAAACCTTAATGCAGGGGTTCAGAAGCGAAAAAGAAGAGTCGAGAGGCTGCAAGGTAGCAACAAATGACAGGCGCTTCAATAAAGCACGCAGAAGGTTTCCTTGGATGTCAGTAAAGAATTTGCATTCTTCAGTTAAGACTTAAATGTTGTACTTAAAGGAAAACAAAAACAAAAACAAACAAACAAACAAAAAGCCACCAAAAAACTACAAACAAACACAACCCCCCAAACCAAACTGGAATCTCCCAGGAGATCAGTTGAAAGAGAAGGCCATCTCCGGTTTATCTGATGCTAGAAACTGAAATAGGGTTGAATTTCTGATAGAACAGGTCTGCAAAATTCTGTGGGATTTGGGGGTTTTTGTCATTGTTCCCAAAAGGCAATATTGTAATTGCAAGTACAGTTTGCAAATAAAAATTATTACTACTACCTGCATGTCTTCTTTCACTATCTTGCATAATTGTATGTGCTTGCTTGGAAGTCTCAGAGCAGGATCTGCAATCCATAATGAGAAGCAATCAGGGGAGAAAAATGTACATAGCTTCTAATAAAGTCAGCCAGGTTGAGAGTAATACTTTCCTGATGTGGAATCACCAGACCGTCTGCAGATAAGCTTTTAACTATTATTTACTACCCCACTTCTCATATACATCATTAATAGATTTCTGTTCATTTCCCATGTCTTCCGTAGTTCTTAGTCTATTTTTCCCCGCCCCCAATGAACAATTTTCACAAAAGAGGTATTAAAATAAATGGTCACAATTAATCTGTGTTCTGCAGTAGCAGGGTAGAAAGCAGGAAGGTGCTTGCGCAGTCGGGTAGCCCGCTGCCTTCCTCGTCTTGAGGGCAAGGACTCCAGCCTGGAGGTGACACGAGTTTTCAAGAGTATTTGTGGGGTGGGGAAGGTTACAGGACTGCACACGGGTAACTTTGGCTGCTGGTTTTGTGCACAGCATCCTTTGTTTCCCAGTATGGGGATGTGTTTTCATTTTAAACTCTAGCACAGGAAGGCAGGGGATGGCCTGCTCCTCTTCTGTAACTTCCACGTATTTTCTGCCATTGGGTCGGCTGCAAAGCAGAAGTCCTGATCTCCCAATCATACATTGCTTTGCAAGGGTGTAGATCAGAAAGTTGTTAAGTGAAGGAAGAAGTTCAGCATTTTTCTAATGATCTTTAGCGCTTACCAGCATTTCTGAGAAACTCAGGCAATGCTTTTATTTTGATGTTGGTCCTGAGGGATAGGGTACAACTATTTATTTGTATTTTAGGGACAAGCAACAAGGCACAAAGAGGCTAAGCAACTTGTCCAGGACAGAACAAGAAGCAACCTCATCTAACCTAAGCCTTAGTGCTCTATCTTGTATTTTGGAAACAATCAACATCCATTGGCCTGGTGGAGGGAACTGGGGAATAGCAAATGCTGGAACATCCAAAAACCATTTTTCCAGAAGGAATAATAAAAGCAACATACAAAAGGTAGCATCGGTAATGCTAGCTTTAAAGATGCTACACAGCAATATTTGGGTTTTTTACACTATCATCTAAACATCATTCCGTGAGAATAGCAACATCATTGGAGAAGCGTTTTGGAGCTTCCTCCAATTTTTCAGAGCAGAGGACCTCCAGTTTACCTTGTCTTGGAGCTTACAATTTAGAGACAAACATTGGTGCGGCWTTACAAGGCCTGGACCATCTGTGTGCTCACGTCTGCACTCGCTGCTGTAACCCAGGCAAAACAAACAAGAGACACCCATATTTGGCTCCTTACTTCACTGTAGGCATCCTGTGTGACCTCAGACAAGCCCCCTTCTCGCAGATTCCCATATGAAAAATAACAGCATTTTTCTAAATCCCTTCCCCTCCAAGGTAATGTGAAAAGAAGGGTCACGGTGTGTTTACCAACTGTGATGATGAGAGGCAGGTATTCCCTTCTTACGGCGGGGGTGAAGAACGATATACTCTGGTGGATGCTGTGTGGTTACACACCCCAGATGACCAGCAGGTTGCTGAAAATGATCTTGTCATTGAACCAGTGACACTATTTCAACTATTCCAGGAGGCAAACGATGCTTTCAACTGGGAACGAACGGATGCACGCCCGGGGCTTGGATCCAAATGCTCCAGATGCTCCATGAAGGAATCTCGGATCAAAACCAACCTCTTTGCAAGGCAGCAGGATGCTGCAATGCCACCACATCTCTGAGCACTTCCAGGCCCCTGCCGCAGCAGAGCATCGCCTCCTCGCYATACCCTGCCCCTCTGCCTTCCTCGGAGGAGTACAAATGGCACCAGCCCTGCATGAACCATGAGGCAGAAGGGCACGGAGGAGGCAGCAGCTGCAGCATYGTCCTGCCAAGAGCAGGGCCGCCATGCGCAGCCACAGGATCAAAGAGGGGGAGATGAACAAAACCATTGGGTTACTCTGGTTGGGTTTTGTCATTTTACGGCTGGGTGTCCGGCCCCCGAAAAACCTGCTGGAGAGACTTAACAGCATTTATGTGCCCCATAATGTGCACTGCTAGGTCACAGCCCRCAGCAGGCATCGCCTGGAGAGAGTGAGTTACTGGGGATGGCAGGGAGCACAGAGGGTTTCTGTACCCTCGGCTTGCCCTTCCCATAGCGAGGTAGAAGCAGCACTGCTAACGGAAAAGTGAAGACAACATTTATGTAGCCCAGGAAAACCCCGTTTCTGGTTTGTTTCAAATTCTCATCTACTGATTTTCTCACATTGAAATACAAGATTTATTCTCCCTACAAGGAGGGATTTTTAAAGYGGGTTAGGGCTCAGTTTGGCAAGAAAGGTGAAAAAAAAATGAAAATGAGAGAGTTTGTTGTTGGATGAAGTCCCAGACATGGTACTTTGTCTGTGYAGAGGCTGAAGTGGGTTGCAGTGAAAAATACATAGAAGAAATGCTGGTAAATGATTCTGGCCTTCAGGTAAGAGCACGGGGAATCTTTGGCTTCACAAGTGTGGAAGATGCTTCCCTCGCATTTTACCTGAAAGATACTCTGAGCTTTTTAGTGTTAAGTACAACATACATTCCCCAGCTAGAAATAAAAGTGGATCCCATCAGCGAGTGCATTGCCCCGCAAAGCCAAGTCCAGCCAGACAGGTGAGGTTGGTTGCTGCTTCTGTTCTCGCTCTGCGAGATCTTCATCAGGGAATGGATCAAAGGAGAGAGCTTGCATATGGCTCTACGGCCTGTTGTATACGCTTTCTTCCCCATATCCTGGTGCATCAAAGAATTTGAAACAATAGCTAGGGRAAAAAAGCCTGGAGTATTTCTAGAGTATCAACACAGCTACTCACGTATCTCAGTGAAACAGAAGGGAATTAGGCTTGGACGAGCAGATGTAGTGCAGCAGGAGACCTTACCACAGGGCTGGGCCATTCCGGTGATCCAAATTCTGGCGATTTATTGAAACCGATGGCATTTTTTTGGCTGAGGCATTATTCTTCTTCATCTAGAGAAGCAGTCCAGGAGACAGCTGTGTCAGTGAAGTCTGTGGCGCGTGAATTCTTGTCTCCTCCTCAAACAAGAAAATAAGACCTGTGTAAGAGGCATTTTCCCGCCACTAGTCTTTGAGGTTGGAAGTTGTGACATGAGCTACTGAAGTTCAGCTTTGAGAGAAGAGATGAGGGAAACATCCTGTCCCAGCCCCTGAAAGTTGTCCTACATGTTGCCCACATGAGAGAGCTGCTAGTGAAGAAAGCAGATGGGGTGTGCCATGGAGTCCGGAGGAGCAACACTCAGAACTTCAGCAGATCTGGGGAAGTCTCATGGTGGTTTCTAACATCCAAAAGCTCCCTGAAGGATAATACCGGTAAGGAAAAACAGAAAAAAAAACAAAACAAAACCAGGTCCTGCTTTGAAACCACTCCCATAGATCCTTTTTGCAATTGGTGAGGATGGAGGAGAATGAAGGTAAAAGCACCCTTGCTGGACGCATAAGTAATGATCTCTCCCTTGCTCCTTGTTCAGGGAAAATCCCCTCCTAAGTCAGGCTTCTGTCCAATTCTCTGTACAGCCCACTCCTTGCTCAGGGCGACCCCGACACGGAGCAATGAGGAAAAACAGCATCGGCTCTCRTGGCACTGGTGCTGAGAATGGCCCCCGCGGCAGGGCACGCTGTTCTCCTTCAAGCAGACATCAGTACTTCCCTACCGCTGCCATCCAGGCAAAACCAAGATCTGCAGAAAACATTTGAAAGGCAGGAGAAATAGTGTTTTTCCCTCATGTCAGAACCTGCTAACCTGTTTCACACATTTGTAAAACAGGTCTGAAAAGAACTTGCAGGAGGAAAGAAAAAAGGCACCTTTCTGTGCTAGACCTGCACATTAAACACTCGCTTCCAACTATGTTCTCCAGCAACTATTACCGTACCCTAGCATGTAGGAGGGAGCATAGCAGAGACGCGCATCTGCACAAGTCACATACTCACTGCAGAAACCAATTAATCCCCCTGAGTTACCTTAAGGGCAGCACACAGCTGTCAGATCTGCTTGAGAGTACCAGAAGCTCCCAGGCTGGTTTCTGTAAAGCTTACACTCAAGTATTCCCTTTTCTACCCAGTTATGTCTCTTCTACACTGTATTTTTCTAACACTGAAAAAAATCTTCACAAAGCCTCTTTGCAAGAAGTCCTATTAAAGATGCATTCATCACGTTATGAGAACTTGCCGTATCAATAGTACGTCCAAAGTACCCGCAGAGGAATTGTTGAAGCGAAATCGAAGCCATGCTGTGAAAAGCGATCCGAGTACTGCCTATTAGCAAGGGCTGCTATACCTGAAGAAAAAGAAAACATTACCGTAGGCTCAGACTCAAAGTTCCTCCTGAGTTAAATCACACTGACTGTGAGTTTTCTCCACGGGCAATAAAAAAAGCCCAAAATAAGCAGCCATAATGAGCAAGTGGCTTTAAAAGCAAAAACCCTCAAGCTCYGTGGAAGTGAGCACAGCTGACTGAGAAAAGAAACAGTTCCCCTCATTTGTCAAATGAAGGTCTCTCTCCCCTTGTTTGTCGTCGCTGCCAAGAGCTCGAAGGTCTCTCTCCCCTTGTTTGTCATCGCTGCCAAGAGCTCTTGACTTGCATTTTCTTCCACGTGATGGGGGAGTTTAGTGGCTGTAATCCTCTTCATCCGGATGGCCTGTCAGAGCTTACAGGCATTGCTTAAAAATAGAAGCAACCTAATCCTGGTTCAGCTAATTTAACAGAATTTTCTGCAAAATTGCATGGTTCTTTCAGAGCTAACGGGCAATAATTCATGGCTCTGACATGAAATGGTTCGCTTCCTCTCTTGCCACCGATTTCACAGATGCATTCCTTGCTCTGTGTTGATACAGGCTGTTGTTCTAAAGTTATTTGCATCTCTCCTCTTTCACTTGATGCTATTTTATTTGCAGCTGAGGATGCTGATTGACATGCAGATCCCACTGGAATTATTACTGGTACCCTTTTGCACAGCTTGGTGGCCATATGGCACACCAACAGCTGAATGAATGGGATGCAGCACCATTCTCAAACCATTACAGGTTCATACCCCAACATAAACCAGAGCCAACTTCAAGTCACATTACTAGTTGCAATAGCAGCTTTCATGAAAAAAAAAAAGGAGCAACCAGAAATTGTTTCACGCATCTGTCTGATCTGCTACGTGCAAGTCAACATCCTATGTAATACAGCCTGAACTGGCCATCAGAAGAAAAATCCAGGCTTTCATTGTAGCTGCGGCCCAAGTATTGCCTCCAAAGTGAGAAGATGCTTTGGGCTACAGCTACGCATTTTGCCAGCCCAATGGACACCTACGTAACTGGTGCTGGCCCGCATACCTTCCTATTGCCCCTTCACTGCCCATCTCCTGACTCTATCAATGACAAGTTATTGAAGCGATGACAGCAGCAGTCTGTCCGACCTGGATTTAAGAGTACTGAAGATACGGCAAGTGGCTTATTTTTGGATGGAAGTACAGCATTTATTGAAAGATGCAAACGTTTTCATTAGATTAGCTGATACAGTAGGAAAAAAGCAGAGAAGCCTCAGCCATTCAAAGCGCAGCTGCTGAGGCCACGCTCGATTTAGTGCTTCACCAGCAGCGTGCGCGTGTAGCCAGACACCGAACGTACCCAGCTCTTTGGGTTTGATTTCCCCTTACTTCCAACGCACACACCATCCTCTTTAAAGAGACAGTGGTGGGGAATATTAACTGCACCTCTGCTTGGACAGCGCCAAGAAAAAACGTCACGTTATACATAGCCCACTGTCCTGAAAAGCTCACGCAACAGGTGCTGGAAACAGCAGCATCTTCTCACCGCTGGAGGTGCCTGGTCCCCCTCACCACGCCCCAGCACGTCGCCTGCTTTTGCCGCACCATCAGTGCTCACCGGCACGCTGTGCTGCACCTTGGCTCCTGCATTAACCAGGAGCCCCGCTCTAGCAACAAGTACTCGTACTGCCAGTTGCTGCGGTTTTCCTTTGAAAAAATATGGGAGCAGTAAATACTTTTTTAATAACTTGCAGAATTTTAACACACTGAAAATTATACTCATTTGGATACTAAAAAACCACCTCAGTTTAACCCAACGTTCTTTTGAAATGCTGTTTGACAACCAGAGAAGGAAAACAATGAAAGACTTCAAGTTTTCATGTATTTTATTTACAGGCCGCACAATACATTTTATATACAAATGGCTTAAAATAACAAAGAGTAAGCAAGCTGAAGCATAACAGTTTGATTATTTTAAATTAGGTTGTCTTGAAATAACTCCTGCAATAAAGTATTCTTCACCCTGATAAGCAAAAGTTAGTTCAATATTAAGTCAACCCAAGGTCATTTCATTTTTAAATACAGAATTCAAATCAGTTTTCTGGTCATTCCTTAATTTCATGACACACTTCCGCGTATATAGAACATCCCAAAACTATCAAGAAGGGAAATAGCCGAAATTTCCCCATGTAAAAAACAGTGTAACAGAATAGACTGGAGAAATGTTGTATGTAGAACACTTGCATGTTTTATTAACGAAAAGAAGAATGCAAGAAATACATCTTGAGATTTTTCTCTTGGAAACAGAATTCATGGTCTGAGATCTAACTTGCCCGCAGACAAGAGGTATCCTATGTTACTTCAGTACTTTAGTTTTTACCGCACAATTATCTATTAAACTCATCCAACTGTAAACCTCACCAAAACTGAAACTGCCTCCTGCACCAAGCAAAAGGAGAAGAGCACTCAAAACTGTAAGAACTTACATTACAGCACTTACCGCCTCTGCTTCTAGAAAGCACCTTACACTACCGTGGTATGGAGAAAATTTAACATAGACCATGTTTTATGGAAACATAAGAAAATATAGAAGTTTGCCATTTTAATATTATTTTTCCAAAAAATTATATTAACATTTAAAGATACATGTATTTTTACACCTCTTCCCTAACACTGCTCCTTCTGTTCAAGATAACAACTAGCGATCCATGATAAAAGCTGTTTCCTTTTCCTTTGGCTGATTTTAAGTATTACAATAGTGTAAGCGTTTTAAGTCATGGTCATAGCAGTCCAGTCATGCTCGCTTTCTTCCTCTTGGTACGGCTGAAGACCACTTAATATAAATAATGAAGTACTTGCTACTTGATAGTCCATGATTTTGCTATGTTTATTTAGAAATACAAACACACAACACTTACTTTTCGATGTAGTGTCCAGGTCTCTGTAGCACACTTTGGAATTGCAGCACAGAAAATGTAAACCCAAAGGAACGGAGGGGAAAGTAACAAAAGCCACGGCTCCACAGAAGAATAATGCGGTTTTCAGAATGTCTACTACTGCATCAAAAATGCAAGAGCCACATGATGTAAAATGGCAAACTAGTACAGACCCACTCTGCTGAGTGAAATTTGTTCAAAAGGGTAAAATTCTGAACTGACATAAGCACCTCGTCATGTGATTTGATTCAAAAGAAATTTTCATAGATAATAACACAGGTCCGGTACAAATGAACATGGACCTACAGTCCTTAGATCTGGCCAGTTCCCTGGCTGCTAACCTGCCCAGACGCAACTCCGGGGCCAGGGGAATGTGGCCGCGGGGAGAAATCCTCCTGCTATGCACCCCAAGGGCTGCCCTGCAGAGAGAGGGCAGAGCTCCTTACCCACACGCAGCCCATGTGCAGCCTCTACCTGCCCAGGAGGAAAGGCTGTCAGCGAAAGAGCCAAGAAGATCTCCCAGGTTGCAGAGAAGGTAATCTCTTCAGAGTTATCATATATGGAAATATGTTAACTTTCCCTCCAAATTATCCCAACACTGTTGTCCCAGGCAAATACAGCGTTCAAAGTCACAGGCTAGTAATCCTTAAACTGAATTTGGGGAAAAGTCATTGTGCAGTATGCATCTGCCACAGCGTGCCAGAGTTTTGTTTCTGATTCATCTAGAAGTCAACTGTCTATTGCATCTCCTTCTCTCTCCTCATAGTCAGGATCACTCGTGCTGGTTTTGTTTTTTTTTCATGGCCGAAGACTGAAATCCATTTTGGTGGAACATTGCAACATCAGAGTACTGCCAGCCCGTAAGGAATCTGCACTGTCATTTACACAGGCAGAGGGGACTGACTTCTCTGCATTAAATGAGGTGAACTAAATGACTTGAAAATTTACCTCCAAAGGGAAGCAGTAGGAGACACGACGTCTTCCTTGCATTTTTGTATTGGAAGTCAAATCATTTAATTCTCTGAGATCTACCTTCCACTTGAACTTACCTGCTTTTTTAGCCAACTATCACCTGCAGTTACATTTGAAGTGCAGGAGAGTAACACCAGACTGCACATTTTTAGTGAAAGCAACTGCCTAAGAGCTTTGAAAGTCTTTTGCTTGATTCTGGAAAAAAGCAATCTGTGTGTATCACTGTGGGATTGGTTTCTTAAGATTAGTAAACAAAAAGCGTTAGCTGACACTGTCCATATCTAATGACACTAATGATTTTTGCCTTTAAAATTTTACTAGCAGAAAAATGCTACGGGGGTGTCCTTACTCAAGGAAAACTATCCAATGCACTGTCATTCACACATGAAGCTTTTGTTTTTCTTAAGGACAGGCTATTCAGGTCATCAGTATTTGTTTCTGACCGGGCCGCTTTTATTTTCAGATTGCAGGATTTTCTACTGTGTCTAGTGAAGGCAACTGCCAGACTTACAGGGACATCGTAAGAAGCATGACTCTCTCTCCACTTCTCATTTGCCAGATCCTCAAACGCTACATAGTTAGCGAAGTGAGTTTCTCCATGCTCTACAATGTGGTAGTTAGCCATATACGAACCAGGATTTTCAACTAAAACAAAACACCAACAACTTTGGCTTCTATTCTGAAAATCCAAAAAGTCACTGACAAGACTACATTTGTAATAGTGTAAGTAGAAATTTTACTTTTTAAAAAGTAATAATTAAACACTCAGTTACATAAGGTACCGATTTGTCAACTGGATAATCAGTTGGAAAATTGTTTCCAATATGGGCTTTAAAACATTCTTTTACGTACATGCAAAATATAACCATACCTCCTCTCTGCAGAAGAGAGACCACTTGTTGTCAAAGGAAAAAAAAAACATGCTGGAAGTTGTAATTAATATGAGGAGTGGCTCTTGGTAAGAGTTTTAACTACAGTCATTTTATCAGTTGTTCAGAGAGACTCGATTCCAATATTAAAATGTTCTCTGGAATAGCAGACATAAAATCAATTAATTGGCACAATCATGAGTTTACAGAGAATTAGAACTAGTGTCAAATGTTTTGCTGTTGCTTTAAATACTGGTCATTTTTCCTTTGGTTACTTCCTATAATGCAGTATTTGTGGTAAAAAGACGACAGTGTCAGCTTTTCACACAAAGTAAAGTAATTACTGCTGTTGACATTTAAGAGAAAAAACTATTTCATCACTTGGTAAGGACATATAAAGTATAGTTTATTTGGCAGAGGAACTAAAACACTTACTACAACTCCAAGAGGGAGCTGAGGAAAAACTACACTCTTCATTCTTCTCCTCACTTTCAACGTTTCTCATGAAGTTCAATTTGGAAATTATTATTTCATCAAGATAAGATTACGTCTCTAAATAACTGGCCCACCTGAAGTAAACAGCACAAGGTTATGACCTATTTGAGTTGCCTATTATTATCTGAATTTTCACGTTAACTACCTAGGTTTAGGTATTATTTTCATATCGATCTATAAAGTACTTCCAAATTTTTGCAGACCTTAAGCTTACATGTTAAGGCACTTACCATTCAAGTAAAACAGTTTTTATATAAACAAGCCTGGGAGATGGAGAGAACATTTTACCAGAACATCCATTCTTTTTTTTTTCTTGAAAGAAAAAAAAAATAACATTGACCAAATGTTTATAAAATTTTGCATCAAGAGAAAGGTTGTGTTTTATTATCTGAAATGAGCACAAAGTACACCTTCCACAATAACACTGAAAGCAGTGCAAAGACTGACAGTGACCTTTGACTAAAGGTAGTTCTGTAAAAAGAAAAATACCAAATAAATCAGTGCCCTGCTTTGATTGTTGTAAAATTTTTTTTTACATAAAAGTTGGTCCAAACTTACAAAAAAAGCACAAATGTGCATAGTTCAGAAGATCTGAAAGAGTGCCATAAAAAGCTGATGTCCCTAAATTTAGCATCCACTTAAAACTGCCAAAATACAAAATAAAATTCAGAACTAGAGTTTGTGAACATGTACAATCAATTTATCTAGTTTTCAGACAGCATGAGTTTTAAGCATTTTTTAATTTTTCCTACTGTATGCAAGACCCTTTTCCACATAAAAATAAAGCTGTTGAATTAACATTATTCAAGTCTGTTGAATTGCTGCTTTAAACTGCAGCTAGGGGGAAAAAAAAAAAGTTTTTCCAGATAAAAATGATGTGCCTGAGGAAAAACAGATACTCAATATGGTAATCCTCTGCCTCGCCCTCTCACTGCAGATGTGCTAATATGTCCCCTGTATCCTTGGGAATAGCCGGGTCCTTGGGCAGGAGAAGTCCAAGTCTGTCCATGCATGTGGCTGATGCCACTGGGATTTTCCTGTAAGTTACTTCCGTAGCTATAGTTGTGCATCTTTGTGGGCAAAGAGTGCGTACTCTCTGGCCCTGCGGAAGCGTCACTGCTGCTCCCCAGAACCGGGATTGGGCCGTGGCTGTATTCAAACCTATGGTCTTTATCTCCACTAAATAGCATGGGGCCAGCGTTGAGGTAAATGTCTCCATAACCAGTTACTGAGCTGGGAAAGGATTCTGAAAAGGCCGACGGAGGAGGGGCACCACCAGAGTGAGATGAAGCAGTACTGTAGTTATCCAAAGACTGAATATCCGAGTTTCCAAGGAAGCTCCTCCTTTCTAATGCTCCTGATGATCCGCTTCCTATTCCGTCACTACTGCCATAATGGGCAGATGAGAAGGAAGATGATCCAAAGTTATCCTTGTAGTCTGGGCCTGTTACGTAGGAGTCTCTAGCCTGATAATCCACACTTGTTTGTACTGGCTCCTCCGTTGTCGCCTGAGCTTGATGCTGAGCAAGCAGCTGCAGAAGAGCTGCTTTCACTCCTGCATGAGGATCTGTTCCTGAAGAGTTAGTTATAGGCAAATGCTGGTTCTCTGTCCGATAATCAAGGTCTTCATCAGTGAGAGGCGGAGGCTCTGGTGGCTCTGGGGGACGCTGGTCCGGAGGCAAGATCCGAGGGCGTTCTTGTTCGGGTGTTCGGTTTAGAAGCCTCATCTCAGACTGCCTAACCAAATCCTCTTGACCTAAGCAGATGAAAAAGAAAAGCTTTGGAATAAAAATATACAATAACAATACCAGAAAGGAAAGGACTCTCTCCTGGAACAATACAGAGGTTTGTTACTTCAACTCTCATTAACTTATTAGTTAAATTTATTGGTAGTTGGACAGATTATTTTGGAGAAGGCAACAGCTCATTTGCCTCAGGAGGGTGATGCAGGTTTCTCCTCAAAGTAGGATTACCAGGCAAGCAGTTAAAGAAAAACGGTACAAGTTCCTTAAAAAAAACAAGTAACAGAAAAACCCAACCCAAACCAAACCAAAACCTCAAGCGACACATAAACACTAGAAAATTCAAAGAGGGATCAGAAAAGATTTGCAAATAGGGTAAAAGTCTTGAGGGACAAAAGGCCACCCTATCAAGGAACAGCAAAACTTAAGGTTAAAAAAAACGATGAACAAAAAAACACCACCCAAAAAAACCTCAACAAACCATCCCCAAACCACTTCAGAATATTTCTTTCAACAGCTGCAAACACCACAGAGCAATACATAAACCACCATATAATAAAACTGAAATAGCAATCCAAAAAGATCAACAACAGAGCTCTAAACTTTGAGAAGACTAAGGAAGCCGCTACTATACCCCAATGGAAACCTTCAACCATGTGCGTTAGTGACAGTTATGGGTAACCGCTTACAGAATTTGACACTAAGAAATTGCTCTAGTCAGCATTAAAAACAAAAATAAAATACCCTCTCCCCAAAATAGGCTTTACCTAAACACACAGTCAAAATTGGCAGATTCCATCTATGATTTGCTAGAGAAGACTGTCTTCACCACCACAAACACCACTAAGAAAACCCCAAATCCCCAGAATAATGATCAATGTAACTGTTTCATCAGAAATACTACCAGCACTTGTGTACCTCTTACAGTGGGGATCATCTTTTGCTCTGTCTGCATGGCACCTGTTACAGTAAGACACAAATTCTATGATCCAGATGTATAACGTGACAAAATCAATTTAATCATCTCTCCTATACTCACACAGATTCGTATGGTTAACATGTTAACTCTTTATCCCCAAACTATTACGTCTCCACTGCTCAAGGTATCTGCTGGTTAGCAATAAAGACCTTCAGTACCTGCAGACGTGTATAATGACTTGATCAGATGTGGGTAGCCGGGTGCCGGAGATTCCACGTCGTCCCGGCTGACAGACACAGGAGTGGTGGGCTCTGGAGGCTGCCTGAGTTGTAATGACATTTCATTTCCTGATCCGTTTTCCTTCTCCTCCAACACAAAATCTTTTTGTTTTGTTTGCTGAGCCTTTATTAACTGAGACAACAGAACAGCAAATGCACTCTGTACAGCTGCCTGGGCAGCATCAGTCTCAACTTTAGGCTGACTCAGCTGAGCAGGTGGTACAGGAGGCTGTGTGACGGTCGGCTGTTTTAGAGGCTCCTGTTCCGGCGGTGGTGGTGGAGGCGGCGGCGGCTGCTGCTGCTGCTGTTCTGACTGTTTTTCACCTGCTGACAAAATTCCAGCAGGAAGATTTATTTTATTTAGTTGCTGCTGAGTCTCTGGGTTTACCTTAATATTCAATACTTGGGCAAACTGTGCCAAACTAACACTTGTTTTAGACTGTAGAAGGTTTAGCAGGATTGCCACTTCATTCTGGTTTAACTGCTGTCCAGTGCTTGTTTTTGCTAAAGACAAAAAAGGTGTTTTTAAGTATTATTTAGAACTGGCATATTTCAGAAACTCAAAAGTAAAACTAATCTAGCATGGCTGACACAACTGGCAAAGCATGGGTTTGGACAACATAGAAATTGAATGCTTTTACATATTAACTGCCTTTGGGGGAGTATCTATAGGAAATGGAATAGTAAGATCCAATATAAAGAAAGTGACTTCCAAGAGGTGCGCACATGCACTTGGACAGATGAGAAACATCAAGCTGGAGCTCAATTTTCCACAATACAACTAAGCTGGGGCTTAAGGCCACCTGCTTTAGGCAGCTGTAACATTTCCAATCCCCGCAAAACTTCCTATCTTTGACATATCACATCCCTCTGTTAAAAAGTGGCCATCTGCAAAATGCATTTCCAGTCCTATTCTGGCCCATTCTACTTGAGCACCTGGATTCTAACACCTGCTCAAATGACCAGGCTCTAGGTGACCCAGAAGCTAGCGGTATAAATGCAAAAGCAAGTGCTGAGTTTGAATGACAAGAAGTCAATCACTGAGTAGCAGGAAAATGCAGGTTTGTGATGATATACAATTTCTTCAATGAACTGGAGTTTGCCACAAATAAGAGGAAATTGTAACGATGCAGGGGAATATGAATAAGGAAGTCAGAATATCAAAGTGGTTTCTTAGTTTTAAACACCCATTGTGGTAGTTTATTTTGAAAGGAGAAGTGAAGCAGCATGGATTTCAACATGCCCTATGAGTAGATGACTTAGAGAAGGAAATATTTAAAAATTAAAAAATGAGTGTGTGTGACTGTGCTGGCAGAGCCCTGAATTTTTTTAACCCAGATCAACACAAACACATTCTGTCCTCTTCTATCCCTGCCATTCTGCTAATTCACCAATATATTAATTCATAGCAGATTCAAAGCCATGCCTGAAAAAATGGTCACACACACAAAAATACTAAGTATTGGCCTTGCAAGACTAAGAGCAGCACAGCTGGAAAGTGCTGCAAAACCCCCAACCCACTACCCTACTTGTGGATGTGCACCAGTATTCAAGCACTTGGAACCTACTCAAGGCAGGATCCAAGGACTTCAACGATTTTATATATTTATATAAATATAAAAATAAAACCACCTTTTATTTGGCAATACAGAAAAAAACATCATTTCTAATGCCTCGTACTGCTGGCTCTCACTCAGATGTCATGCTTAACGGTTGATTTTGTAACATCTGAGGATGGTATGCTCAAACTTCTCTCAGACTCTCAGTGAAAATTCAGCAGAAAAATGCCAAACAGGGAAACTAATCTACCTATTCCATACTCTTTGGTTAGTTTTAAGTCCATTCCAAGAGCAAACTGTATTCTGGGAAGTCTGGCAGTTTCTACCAGAACAGAATTATTGACCTCTACATAGCTCCTGTTAAACTGTAAGATGCAATAACCAGGGGTCCTATTCATGAATCAGAACATTAGCAATTGATCCAAGGTGTTTTTAACCTCTTCTTTTGGGGTGCTCAGAAACAAATGCAACAGTTTTGTTTAAAGCATGCATTTGTACATGGAGTTCTTTAGTGTGCCTTATTGATGATATTATCCAAGGTGCATTATGGCTTCCAGAAGTGTTTTGCTTATTACAGGAAACACCTCTATGCTGAACTGTCTAAGCTCCCCTAAAAATTAAATTGTCTTCTTTTCTACCTAGATATATTTTTCTATGTACATATGGGCAAACAGCAATATAGGTCTGAATGATTCCTTCTCTATTTGTTTAGTTTATTTTGCGTTGTTAGTATTAATGACTAATAAACACAGTAGTCTCTCATCGGGCTACCTGTTATAAAAGCACAAAGAAAATAACTACTATCCTTTGGACTCTTTAAACTTCTGTACAGTTTTCATTTGCAGGGGAAATTTTAAGGGCTACAGAAAGTCATGCTTGAAAATGCTGCCAAAACTTTAGCCTAAATATACAGAGTGGCAGAAGCTCACAGCTGGCTTACAGTGAGAAACAGGATGAACAGGAGCAAGAGGCAATAAATTGCAATAAAATATGATCAAAAGAACTATTTTCTATATATCTTTGCACAGAGTATTTGGAACTGTGCTCTATTGTTAAGAGTTGATTCAAGATGGTTAGTATTAAAGAATTTTCAGGCCCTGTGAATGCATTTACTGTTCTTCTTTCAGCTGAACTCCTGTATCAGTGCCATAGGATTTATGGTCACTTTGCACAATCAAAAATGGTCTAAATTAAACTTCTCAGGCATCCATTTGGTATTTTTACTCTGCATATTTCTACATATTATGAGGGAACCATCACTGAACTGCTGAGTATCTCAAATGGTGTCCACATCGGAAACCATTACTTTACTCTTTATATTATATTCATAAAATTGGTCTCCAAGGAAGATACTTGGATTAAGTTTTTTGGATTAAGTTTTAGAATTAATGGCTGTGCAACCTACAGAGGTAGCTACTTCTTGTTATACCAGGTTTTGGGGGGAGTTTTGGTGTTTATTTTTTTTTACAACTTGATTCAGCCCCAACAACTTGGAAAGCTGAAGACTAACATAATGCGCAGAGGGAATCTGTTTCATTTGAAATCATGATTGTTCTAAAATCTGCCTTCTGATCAGTTTATCAATACCAATAAAGCTCCTYCAATCTATGGAGATTGTGAGGAACTTGGAGCAGCAGCCGGCTTGTGGGATTACAGAAGAATTAATAGATGAGCAAGAGATAAAATCCCCTCAAAATACAGAGCAAGGTAGTTGCTCTGACCAGATTGAAAAATTAAGTAAAACTTAAAAAGGAATGCCTAGTTTCCAAAAGCAAAGGTAAATCTTTTGTAACAAAGATTTAACTTACAATACTGTTCCTCCCTCAAGAATCCAGGAGACGTCAGTACTCTGAAAATAACATCTAAAATTTCTAGAGGTGCAATCCAAGTAGAAGGTAATTATAAGAACCGAAAATATTACTGACCAAGTGCTACACTAGAGTTGCCCTGAGTTTTGAGTTGGGAAGAAGTTTGCATGCCTTGTGGGGTGTTGGTTCTGCTCTCATCCATGCCTAGAGACAGATCCTTCCTAGGGACTTTAGTTGCTGTTGAGTCATCAGTCATGCCCATCTGCTTCTGTCTTCTGCGCTTCTTACTCCACAGCTCATGGCAATCCTGCCACAAAGGAAGGCTGCAAAGAATGATTAAAAGATAATCAGTTTTATACCAGAATTTATTTTTTTTTAATTTTTTTTTTTAACCATGTTGGTAAAATAAATGCTCAAATTATACATAACGTAACTTTTGAAAGATGAACCTACTGGAACTCGGAAATACATCAGAAAACACCCAAAGCCAGCAAAATCTCAGATCTGCTTTTTCTGGCTGAAATCTCTTCATTGATTGCCTATTTCAGAAGCACAGGTCCCTCTGGCAGAAAAGGGGAACATGTATCTTAAAATGAGAATCAATGTTACTTTCTTGCATTCATACTTATGAAAAGCCTAATTATTTGTGAAATTCAAGACTTCAAAATCAATGCTGCACACTTGCTATAAAACAGAATTTGCAGAGTAACAGATAACAGAGTTATCAATATGAAAGTGTTCTTTTCAGGGTCCGGGTGACCAATTCCTTTTGTCCACTTGTAAAAGTACTAGTGCGTCATGAGTTCAAATATTTGTCCACAGTARCAGACATGGCTATCTAGTATTTATAGTTGTACAGCACAGACAACCAAGAAAGTAGGAATAAAAAAAAAGGAGAAAAAAAAGTTGCAGGAATAAATAGCACTTCACACTAGCAAAGTTAGGATACTAGGAAGAACAAGGGATATCCCAGTCCTTTAAGACAGATAAAAGCAGAGACAAAAGTCTCCTAAGGAAGTCATCTGCCACCAGTTCTGTCCTTCCATTACTGTTCCCTGCAGGCACCCCAATTCTGATTTCCTGAAAAACACAGAGTCCTATCCCACAGATAACAGAAATACTGAGATAGGCAGTACAAATAGTGCCTTCTGTTTTCCTATTACATATTAATAACTGTCTGAGCAGCTCCCTCACCCAAGAATATGGAATAATTAGGTGACAGATGACAAAAGCCACTGGAAAGGCAATTATGACAACTGCTTCCTTTATTCTCTCCCTCCACATACCAGGTCAAAGACCTCCCAAGTATTTAGTCAAAAACAACATTGTGAGAAGTGTCCTACAGTCCTTGCAATCAGCACTGTCACTTTCTTTGAATGAACAGCTGTTTCTTCCCAAAGAACTTTAGTCTTTCAGGAGAACAGTCAACACTTTCCTGTGCACGCTCTGTCAGAAGTGAGTGTGGTTCCTCTTAATTTTTAAAAGGACACCAACAACTAGTTTGTTTTGAATTTCCATATATCAGCTTCTAGAATGGATGCACTACCAAGCCCCTGAAAAAAAACAAATTTCTTCCCATTCACTTACTTTAAAATGCATATAAGCAACATGCTGTACAAGTGGTTCCGAGATTTCAGTGAATAGCCTAAGATTGCTGATTACTGATACTCAGACAGTGATATATATATATAGTCATATTCAGGCAATGAAACCTCTTAGCCTCATGTATCAGGAGCATTAGTAACAACCCTGTGTATATAACAGGTAAGTCTCGAAAGATTTTTAATAAAATTCTTAGATAAAACTCAAACATTTTTCCCAGTTGGTAACTAATTAAAGCGAAGTCAGTACAGGCTGCCTTGAAGGTACAATTTACTCAGTATTAAATGTTCTACGTTCTGACAGCTATCTTGAGGGAAGAATGAAACCTGCAGATTCTGTAATACCTTTTCATTGTTTTCCTTAGGGCCTGTTCCAATATGATTTGTACTGATTAAAATGACAATTAAGTCGCTGCAAAAACCCTACTGGACGTTGCAATAGACTTCCTCTCAGAGAAACCAACAGGAAAAACCCTGCACAAAGTATTTCACTTCTCCTGCCTGTAAAACCAAGAATCTCATCTGGCACAGGAAACAATTTATGGTATTTCACTTTAACTCTCAGGTACCTTTGCAGAATTCTATACCCAGAGTCATTCTACCATCAAAGAAGGCAATTCAGATTCATGGAAAACCTCAAAACCCTTGGAAAAAGGGATAAACAAAGATAAAAGGGAAATGATGGTTTTTCAACATTAGATACATTTATATAAGAGTATTGTTTTTAAAGGTACTAAACTCAGTAACTAGTTCTAGGAATAACAAATGAAACAGTTCTCAGATCCTCACCACCACTGCTATCATGGTGTAAGAGTCACTCAGCTGCACAAGCATTTTAGTGCAGAATCACCATTAAACAACTGTATGTATCAACATTTTTGTTCTGCCACCATCTACTTCAACTGAAACGCAATGAGCTTAATGAAATCAGTGCATGTTCACATTTCACAGAGGTAAGGACCATTACCAAAGGAAATTACTTACTCTGGAGGAGGCATTTTAGATGGTTCCACATCTCGCAGAAACTCGCACTGAAGAGCTTGTTCGGCTGTGCAGCGCTTGCTGGGATCCAGAGCAAGCATATAATCGAACAGATCTAATGCAGCTGGTGGGATGCTACAAAAGAGCAAAATGGAGAAAAGCATCACATTTTTCTGTTGAATCACACACTTATGTGCAAAATCTTAATAAACACATCCCTTCCAAAATAACTGATCATTAAGTCCTCAGATAACTTGCATCCTAACAAAACCTACTTGCAACTTGAGCTTGGTAGTAAGAGGTGAGATAAACTTCACCTTTTATTACCTGTGCAAGCATATAACCCAAGGTTTCTTTGCTTTGTGTGGTTTAATTGCTTGAAACATTGTCCTTATAAAAAAAAAAAAAAACACCTTTTTAAGCCAAGACTATATTGTTACTCTATACTTTGGAATTTAGCACCCGGGGAGTTGCAGCTTTGATTGGTCCATGGACAATAATTCTATTGCTTTAAAAACACAAGTCTCATTAGTATGAACAGGATGATACATTTTTCCTGAAACCCACAGTAACTGATGGAGGGGAACAAACCCTTTAAAACAAGCTTACAGCTGCTTCCGATAACTTTCACGTGTGATATTTGCACAAAACTAGTTCAATGGTAGTGCTTTAGAATACACGGTTCAGATAACTTTGCTGTGTTGAATGAATTTATGACCCAAAAGACTGTAATGTTAACCAGACTACATATTTAGCTGTAGCCAGCTGTCCTAATAAAAAACAATTAAGTACTCTGAGCTGTTTTTTGGACAGGGACAACAAGCAGGTGTACCAATCATGGAAAACAAATGTTTCCTTAGGTGAAAGCTGACAGGGGGCTGAAATCTTAGGGCCTTCTTCCCTCTTCTTGAAGCTCCTATTAAATAAGGGTTAATACAAGCTCTGTGGGTATCATGGGAAGGATAAGAACCTAAAGCCATTTTTCTTTACACTTAATCTATGTTCATTCTCCAGAAAATAGTGAAGTTCATAAAGTCTCCAGGAAAACTTAATGCTGTTACAGGTGACTAAACTAATTCTTCATCCTTACAAAGCAAACTCTTCTCTCAGTTTTCGACGATACTGCTTCTTTGGTTTCATTGTGTTGAAATAAGCTAATTTTATAACATCAGGCCACACTGCTGGACAAGGACTCCCGCAAATTCGGCTGTACCAAAAAGAAGGGAAAAAAACAGTATGAGATCCAAAACCACAAGTGAGCACAGCTGTCATTTTATTCTTGCACATACAGTGAATACAAAAATAATTTTTAATTTTAATGTTCAGGTTCTTTTACCTAAAATTTCTCTACTGTCCAATGCCCAACACCATTAAATAATGGTGAATTGTCTGCGAAAGGTAATCACCCTGCACAAACTAAACCTACTTTAAGAAGTCCACTGTTTCTGCTTCACCCCACCCCAGGCATCCTCCACACAAATGTTTTGAAAAACTTAACCATCTATGTCTCATCAGTACTCCAGATATTTGACTTGGAGAACTGGATAGCCCAGGTTTAGAGTGCTAATTAACTTTTATCTCCTTAGCTCCCAATGCCAGTGAAGAAAGATACACCAAATGGCTGAAAAAGCACTTTTCACTGAGAATTTAGTGGACACTGAAGACATAAGGGGGAAAAAAAACCCTCAGTAAGGCCTAAGGGCAGAAGCAAGATCCAAACACTAGAAAACCTGTATATTTTTTACTTCAGTTACGAGTCTTATGTCTCAAGCCTCATCTATCTCCACAAATGGAGTTGCCTATAGTCTTATTCCTCCCCCTCCATCCCTATCCATTTTGTCCAAGTGAGGATGGCTAAGCACAGGTTGACTAACACCACACTTCTGAGCAGAAGAACTAAAGAGGCACTTTACTGTACATGCAAGGTTTCAAACTCTGATGCAGGCATTCACAAAAGGACATTTTGCAAATACATTTCCCTAGTTCACCCCTCCCATTTATTAGATTTAAACGGTTAGTGCAAGAGACCTAATGAGCTATTAGTTATGCCCCGAATGCTATGCATACCAATCTGACTTTACGCTGGTTGGGGTATGTAACTTTCAGGAGGGAAAAGAAAAATAATAAATATATCTTTTCCTATCAGAATTTACTTCAGCTCTATCTTTGAACATTAAAGTTAGAAAGGATAAACGTAGAATTGTTGACTGTAACATGATGGTGGTAGAGATGTTGATAAAATTGATATATTATATTTAAACAGCCAAAACCACTTAGCATCAGTAAAGAGGAAAAATGAGCTACAAACAGGAGCTTCCAGCAGGAGAAGGAAATGGCAAAATTTTACTTTGCTGTACCAGAAGTACAACACAAAGAGAAAAAACTTCAAATGACTGCACTGTGACGTGCTTCAATGCCATCTAGTGCTCAAAAGCAAAAATTTCCCAACTCATGAGTTTAGTTCTCCTTACACTGAGAATGACCACTGATATGCTTCGCACCTCCTAAAAACTTCATTTTTCCAGGCCAGCTAATGACACATTACACAGAAACATGCTACTGTTTAATCTGTTTTGAAAAACATCTCAATATATAACTTTGTAATATTTTTTATTAATTTAATTTTTAAAATAATGTTGACCATTTAGTGTTCAGGTTCTGTAAGTTCTGTAGGACTCACCCTCTTTTCCCCTTGTTTCTAGGAAGAGGACCTCTCCTCACTTACGAGGTCAATTATGATATCAGAATCAAGAGCAATTTTTGCTTGCTGAATAAAGGGAAAAAAAAAGATGCTCTGGTTCCACTGAATTATATACATATCATTCTATGATTTACTGAGATAAGGAAAGAAACAGAATTTTTACCTCCATAAAGTGTCTGGCAGTTTGCAAGGGAACAGAAATATTCCCACAAAAATAATAAAGCCCAGGTGTGTATGTGGAAGGCTTGAAACAAGAACTCAAGGCCAGTAGCATGCCAAATACCTACTCCTCCCAAAATCCCACTTGTCCTTATTATTGTCCATGTTTTCATTTTGATTTGCTGCAAGGAAGTTGTAACATCATCTTAAAAAATAACGGGCATTTTGACTACTCTCTCTATACAACTTCAGTAATAGGCAACTCCAGCTGCTCTACAAAAACCCTCTTACTATTCAACTGTACATTGCTAGGACCACAGGATAGTCACAAAAAACCCTTCTCCATGACTGAGCAAAAGTCACTTGCTGTACATGCCCCTCAAAACCTCTAACATCTCACTCAGGGTGATAACTGAGTACTTGTAAATGTTCACAGTGCGTTATCTCAGATTTTAACACTAACAAAAGAAACCTGACAGTTTATGAGGCACCTACTATGTGGTAGTACTTGCGAGTTACCTTATGAGTTCCAGTTGAGCAAGTTCTTGATTTGCTTGAAATATTGGCTTTTTTGTAAAAAGTTCACCCAGGATGCAGCTGTAAAAGAGTTTTGCACAATTCCATCATTATGGCTTTCAATATGTAGATTGATAGAAACATTTAAGATTTGTTTTTGGCTTGTTTTTATGCTTGCTACACTTCTGTACCAAACTCTTACCCACAGCTCCAGACATCAATAGCTGGCGTGTATCTTTCTTCTCCAAGCAGAAGTTCAGGAGGCCGATACCATAATGTAATAACTTTGTTGGTATATGGTCGGCTGTTGGAGGGAGGAAAAAGAGAGGACTATCATTTTACTACGATCTCATTTCCGAAAAAGTGATACTTTGAGGACTTTACTTCTGTGGTGCTGTTTAAGAACAGTACAATCTTCCACTCCCTTTTCCTAATTTTAGTCTTGCAAAGCTGCAACTGCACAAAAGCAAACACAACCATCTGACCAAGGCTATCAAAGGACAGATTGAAAATACAAATAATAATCACAGAGCCATCTCGATGTTATGTGAATCCTGTATCTCAATTATTATTCAGATAGCAATACTGTATATTTACTACATTGCTGGTCATTTCAGGAGAAGGACCTGCTTGGATAAAACCAGTAATTTGGGCAACTATCGATTATTAGAATACTGAATATAGGACCTCTACAAGCATTCTGAAAAGAAGAAAAAAAGTCACTTTCCCCTCTGTAAGTAGGAGCAAAAGAGACAAAGCCTTCTTCTTGAACCACATCCTTCAACAATTTTGATTCCAAAGCCTGGAACACTTCCAGTATCTTCCTACATTTCACAACGTCTTTACTTCTCCATAGCTCTAACAAGAAGTTTTGGTCACTGGGAATAATCCTTTCCACCCTCACACTAAGGCAAGGATTTCCACTATCTTCGACACACATTTTTTTGTGGACAGGCTGATACACAGCATTGACAGTTCAGAATGGAAGGCAGAAAACAGATGTTAGGTTTTGATTTTGTTTCAAGCAGGGTGTCTTAAAAGTGATCCCAAAAGTCTTTCAGTTTTAATAATTCACTCTTACCAACACTAGGTAACTCCAAATAGAAAGCAGAGTAACATTAAGTGCAGAGTTTGAACAACCGTAGCATAAAGTCTAACAAGCTCTTATAACATACTCAGTGGTAGAGGTATCATTTCTGCAAAATCACCCGAGTCCTTTTTTGCATTAAGAAACTCCCCAATTAATTTTTAAAATGTAGTATGTTTTTGGAAACAAKACCATCATTTATCGTATTTATCTCTGAAGCAAGCACTCCTCTATGAAATGTTTACATGGTATAGACTTTCTCTACAGATACACCACTCATATATATTAGTATACGGTGCTTTTTATTTGAACAGATGTTTTCTTACACAATCTGTCATATCTCCTACTCCAAACATATTAAATCCACCAGAATAACATTTAAAGGAGCACAACTACAACAACCGATGGGAATTTACTTAAAATTACATTTTTATTTCCTCCCCATTATGCTCCTACTAAATTCTGTACCCTTTTGAAAAGTATATAATTCTAAACAACAGTAAAACAAATGTAAAATACATGAATTTAAAGCAGCAGCTATATACACTTGTTGGTATACAGTAATTACATCTGTTACCGCAGGTCAGAAGCTACTCAGAAGGAAAATGAATGACAAAAGAATTGTCAAAAATCTACTAATGAGATTCTAATTATCCTCCCAAGTTCAACTGGCAATTCTATTAGCTAGCATAATTACATTTTAATCGTGGTTTCATTTATGTATAATGGCGTAATAATGTTGCTGTTCGATGTCTCGTAAAATCTGTTATTTGCACTATAAAGACACTGAACTTTCAATCGTTCAATTCTTAATGAAAGTTAGTTTTACAAGCAAAATTTAAATTAATTTAAAAACAGACATTAAAAAAACCCCATGGTAAACCAGAGGAAAAAATTTAGGTCAGTTTGGTGCATGTTAAAATAAGAAGGCAGGATCGCATCAATCCGTTTTATTGTAAGTACATCCAAAACAAAATTTAATTACCCAGCAGCTCTTTAAGATTATCTTACCCTGCTACTACACTCAACAGTTTTCATAACTGCACTTAAGTATATGTTCCTGAAATAACAGCTCAGAAGACAGTGAAACTAATCCTATCAGGTTCAACAACAAGCTCAGAGCTCTGTGAGAAAACAATAAACTCATAAAGCTAACATTATGGATATTATTTCCCAAATTAGGCATGCAGAAATCAAAGTAAGCTCAGGTGGCTAATATTCTCTGTATCCAACCACCCGATGTACATACTAGTGCAATGAACATTCAGCCTGAATTTTGAAAATCCAGTTCCACATGACAAACATATGACATGACAATATAAATATTGAAGTTCTTAATCATAAAAACTGTGCACCTGTTTCCTGGAGTACAAGCATAATGAAGCCAAGAACAACAGAAGCACAAGTCACAAGAAGTTTCAGAATAACTTTTATTTAAACTTGTATCTCCGTTTCCAGCAGATTCAACAGCACTGACTGCCTAAAGAATACAATGAACCTCTTCAAATGTAAGGTTAAATCTTACACAAAAGTAATGCTTTTTGAAAAGAAACTGTATACTAATTTGTGTCAGCAAAAAAATTTTGCTTTCCCTAAATAAACTTTTCCTAGGTATACCAACAGAAAGAATATACTTTAGGTTTACAGGGCCAGAAACTAATAGTAAAAACCTCATATTGATGCCACCTACTTAGGACTGCAACTCTTCATTTCCAATCAATATATGGCCACTCTCTACAGCTATTTATCCAGAACACTTGGAAAAGCAATACACTTGCACAAAGAGAGTTTTGTGGTTTTATGCAGTGTAAGACAACATGCACTTCTTCCCATTTCCTAAGCAATTACTTGTATTACAGTACAATAACATCTCCTCTAAACACAACAGTCTTCTGGCCCTCATAATACTTAGAGTTATGCAAAAAGATTAAACTTCTGAATGCTTTTTCACAGTATAATTATATCTTACCTTTCTTCAGAGTTGTACAGCCGAGCAAGCCCAAAATCTGCAAGCTTTATCTGCCCTCTGGTGGAAAAAGCAAAGAATTGTTTAGTGGTTAATCCTGTTAGATTTCCTCCCCAAAAATCAGGTGAAGTTTGAGATTTTGAGACAGCTGCAACTGATCTTCACCAAACCACATTAATGAGGAGGCAATGCCTTACAATCTACACATCTCTTCAGTAAACAAATACACTAAATTACCGAACAGCAAAGACAAGTAAGCAAAATTAGGTATGCTCATCAAATGGTATTTACATCACCGGATGTCAGTCAAAATTTAGGTGTATACTGTAAAGTATTCAAATCAGTAACTCTGCAGGAAAAAACTGAGGGAGGAAACTGCTATTTTCCCATGCCTTACAGCTAGCATAAGCATTTGTACAACAAACAACTAGCAGCAGTCATACTTCCTTCTAGGAAGCCATCAAAGTCCTGTTCTGCTCTTGTAAAGTTTAAATACAGCCTTTAAATCAGGGTGACCGACCAGATAAGGGCTTCTATTTTTGCCAGCAGCCAACTTGCTGAATGACACAACCCCTAACCCCTTCTTGAGTTTTCCCATATGTGAGGGGAAGAGCAGAAGATACAGAGCTCTTGCCTGGCATTTTCCACGGATAAAAGGCACTGCTCAATGACCAGAAGCCCCCACCATCTGTAAAGCCTGGATGATTTAAACAGAAAGCTATCTGCAAGCTTCTCTAATACATGAAATGAATGTTGGAATGTTACATGGGGTTTTTGTTTTTCTGTACTTATGAGCTTTTAAAACTCCCGTCACTTTCAAATACACGCAAATGTCACTTTCAGATAAATTTTATTTTATCAAATTAGGGCAAGACTTGCTGATGTGTGTAAGAATGACCATTTTGTGATAATAAAATACACAGGTTATAGTTTCCATTCCATTTTTCCCCTCAGATGTGTGCTTGGAATTCCTGTAACACTCAGAGAACCCCCATAAACAAAGAAACGTTCCCCTCAAATTTACATGCTTATTCCTCAGAGAGAGTATTTGCGGAAGATCAATGAATTTTTGAGCAAAGACATTTAAGTTGCATATCTAAAAGATATATAATCCACGTGTTTGGCTTCAGGCTGTAATTGGTAATGGGATTTTAGAAACATTGGCTTACAATTATTCAGATCAACTACCAACTTTTTCTTCTTCCAGTGGAAATGTCTAAGGATGCTCAAAAAATATCCTAGGGGAAAAAACTCTGTATCCTGGATTGGAGAGAGCACAGTACAACAGAAAGCTCCACCTCTACCATAATACACTCTTCTCCACTGTCAGGTTACACCTCAGCTTCCGAGTTCCCAAACGTGCACAAAAACAGCATCACCACTGGAGATTAGCAGGCAAGCAAGATTAGGTGTGCGGGCACAGTGAGTGATGTGGAAGCATGTGTACTTCTGTTTAAGAGTCTGTATCATAATCTGGGCAAGACTGCGGTGGGATCCAGAGCTGAAAATAGTCTAATGTTGGTTTGTTATAAGAAAAAAAAGCAGGAAAAAGTGGAAAATTTAATTTGGAGAAAGCTGGGACAAAACTAGGGCCCTACCAAGAGACCCTTGATCCATTTTGCCCAGTGTTTCGTCTCCAACAGCAGCAGTAGATTTTTAGGGAGAACATGTGAACCTGCTCACTTTGGGGCGCATCTTCCTTGTACTTAACCACCGTCCACAATCATTGTGTTAAGGATGCTGAAACAGGTATTCCTGTCTATTCCCTTCAGCAGGTGTTAATGATCCTGTCCATGAATGGGTCTCATCTTTTTGAATCTCCTGACACTACCCAGAAAACCTCCTGTGACAACAAATCTCAGAAGTTGACTACCTGCTCCGTAAAGATACTCTTTTTTGCTGTTATAAACCTCGCTCTTACAGTTGCTCCCTGGTTTTAGTACTGCCGGATTTGATGAACAACAGTTCTGTACTGAAGTTATCCGCTATCTTCACACAGGCTTTTTATTTGCTGCTGTTGCAAACTGAACAAAAGCATGTTTACTAATATGACTTGTAATTACAAGTGGTTAAAGAAGTAAGAAACAAATTCTTCTCCCCATTTGATTATGGCTATAACTGCAAGCAAAAGCATGTTTGATGATGCCTGATTGAATATTCTCTTAAAGCATTATCCTGGCTGATGAAGATGAGGACCTCAGAATTATGTCACGAAGAACCAGCCTAGTCACACTTCATCTTGAAATGCGATGGCAAAAAGAATACACGTCAAACACTTATGTCCTAAAATTCTGTTTTAATATATTTGAACTCAGATAATTTTCCCCCATACTCTGACCTAAAAGATTCAAGTTTTAATCCTGCTGTTTTAACACAGGTAAGTTTAACAAACAATTGCAGGATCCAGTGTTAAGCAGTAACATTACCAGATTAGTATTTTACAATTGATTTCTAAAGAAATGAGGCAATCTGAAAAAAAGTTTGGTAATGACTTAAAGCAGGTGAACTGTGAGGATTAAGAGAAAGATTTAAAATGTTGTTAACATACAATTTTTTTAAAATACTTTAAGTAACATCCATACCTATTATTTAGTAGAATATTTGAACATTTGATATCTCTGTGCAAAAAGTTCTTCTTATGGCAATAGGCCAAGCCCTCCATCAGCTGTCTCATAAAAGATTTAATATGATTTTCATTAAAATGAACCAAACCAGATTCCAGCAGTCCCATCAAGTCATGGTCCATATATTCAAATACCAGGTAAAATGCACCTAGGAAAACAGAGAGAAAGGGTAGGAGAAACAGAGAGAGAGAAATTGATTTAACAGCAGTCCAAAGCATTGCTGCTGCCCTACTTTTGAAAGTTGGAAGTATTTTTCACACAACTGTTTACATTTTCTGCAATATTTATATCTGTACCTCATTGTCCAATAACAGCAATGAAATATAGTGCAGCAAAATGTTTTCATAAAATTGCTTTTCCATGTAAACGATTATACTAGTAAAATGTTTGTGAAAACAAATATAATGCTACCACATGGCGCTTTAATCTAGATGGACATGTACTCTCCCTATGGCTCTCAATCTCCATCCATTTTATTTAAAGAAAAAATTAACTGGGTTAATATTCCCTATGTAAAGTTTGGGGAGAAATCTAGAAACAAAATATGTACACCATTAGTTCATCTGTCATGATTCAGTGACTGATTTTTTTAAGCTTTCAGTGTGGAATTGGGTCAGAAATAAGCCTGCCCTTCTCAGACTAAAAATACCTATAAGACAAGACAAAATGAGAAAGCAGAACTAACCTACTAGCAACAGCAGCTCTGCAAAGATGGAGTTCATATTCCAACTTGCCACATAGATACATTAAGCATAATAGAATCTGGTCTTATCTCACATTAGCCTGTGTAATTCCACAAAAAAAGCTATTAAAGCCAAGGCTCTTTGATATATATGAGTATTCTTGAAGAGGAAAAGTGCTGAGTGCTTCAGAAGCAGCAATAACTGATCTCCAGCACAACCACTCCCAGTACGATCTACTCTTTAGTACTTAATTCTTCCCCTTCTTCTTAACTCTGGGGCCGAGAAGACAGCACAGTCCCTGCAAAGCACTGGTGGCAATGCAGAAACCCCATTCAAGTGGGTCTGTCTACCTTCCATTTTCAAAAGCCTCCCCCAAAGAGATTTCAAAGCCACCACTCTAAAGTACAAATAGCTTCTGCCCAACAAGAACTCATTACAGGCTGTAGTTCCTAAATAAGAAGTTTCAATTCAGAAGCTAGTGAAAGTCTTGGAGCAATAATGAGAAGTCAGCTTGCCAGAACGTACACACACACACGGCCAAATTCTAATGAACTGACTTGTTTTCTTGCATAGTAGCTGAAAAGGGAAGAAAGATTGCTAAATCTACCTGCTATTTAACAAACAGAAAAAAGATTACTCATACAGTAAGTGTTAAACTTGTAACAAAGATCAGTGTAGAGCAACTAAACCACCGGACATTGCATAAGATGCTCAGAGTTCATTGTTTTTAATTTAGGTCCTTTTGTCCTGCTGTACGTTATATGGAGGAAGCAAAATACTCATCATAAAATACCCCTGTTGGTGTGCACAGAGGAGGTGGAGCAGGAGGTAAATCAAGCAGGTACAACCCGATCCCACCACTTCAAAAGGAAAGAAAGAAGTATTAAGAGCCATAAAGAACCAAAAGTCTACTGTGTTACTCTTTGCATAACTGAGTTCACCAAAGCAGTTCACCAGTTCAGCATGGTAAAAGCACACAGGCTCCTAATCTTGGTCTTTTAAAACAAGATAGCTGGCAACCTCATGTTAGGTCTACTTCACTGACAACTGCTGAAGTATGAACCATGACATATTTTAAAATGCCTTGAAACAAAACACCTGATATTAATGCTGCAGTGCCAGAATAATCTAGATATGCCCTTCAGAGGATGTCAGCTCAACAAAATTGAATACCAATGATCTTGGTATCTTCTTGCTCTGGAATACAAAGGAAAGTTAACTCTGTCATGGCAGCAGGCCACATACTCTGTGTGTACACAAGAAGAAGAAAGACTGGGAAGGGTCAGTGGGATTGCAGACCTGTTTAGTGAAAACAGCTRAACACAGTCTTCTTGTTTATATGCAAAGTAGGCTCCATGCCTCGAGCAATTTCCTGCTCTGCCACCAGCTCCCAGGATTTTTCAAAACTATTTATAACCAGCAATCACAATTGGTACCCTCATGCAAGAAGGAAAGCTGACAACAATGGAGACAATTCATAAATAAAACAGAGTAGTACCTGAGAGATGACATCCGATTACTTATATTCTGTGCAACTCATTAAGAAACACACACTAGAACAGTATAAATGCTAAATGTTCCTTCCATATCAGAGCAAGAGCAAATAGACGGATCCATTATACTTGTGCATTACTACCTGTTTACTACCTACATATTATACAATGTTAGAATTTGTTTTAAAAAGAAAAACTGTCAAAGCTGAATCTTCTTCATTGGTTATGAGAAACTATTAAAAATCGCAGTCTAACCATTTGTCCTGGTTCCGGCTGGGACACCACAACACCATTAAAACCTGATTTTCAATATTACTCAAACTATATTTGGAAGTGATTGTAGCTGCAAAAAAGGTATCAAGCAAACTGAAGTGAAACTTCTGTTAGTTTATTTCTGGACAAATGTGGTGCCCTTTTCTGATAGAGATGTACAGTTTCGGTCAACAAAACAGTTACTTTATTCCACCTGATCATTTCAAATCTCCATTGCTTTTCATCAGATCGGGGGATCTGATCCTTTATAACAGGTAAAGAAGCTATAGATATTCAGGAAGAAGAAAACGGTCATGGAAGACTTCACAAGTGAACTATGCACAGGCAGAAGTCTGCTTACTACAGCATAGTCTGAGTTCGAGTTTACAGCATCCTTTAGTTCAATCAAAACAAATGCCACACAAATATCCGTTTCTCAAAAAGGAAAACATAACAGAAAAAATAATTGTTCTTTCCTTTATGAGGCCAAGACATTCGATAACTTGGAGGTTATGTTTTAAAATGACCCTTTGTTTCATGCTAGCTTTGCCCAATATCCACATTTCTGGAAGCAGTGTCATAAAAACACCTAAAGCTCTGTTACAGTAAAGCGCATGCAATTCAAATGAACCCAGAATTACTTATTTGACTTTAACTTTACTCATCTTACTGCTGTAAGACCTGCACTTCCCAATAAGTAAGTACCTGTGGGGTGGGAAGCAGACTACAGTCCATTTCCAACAAATGCAACAAAGCACTAACAGGGAGTTTATGTCCTGGGTGCCCCATTTCCTTTGCTAATACCGTGCAGCTCATCTCCATTCCTTCATCTACTGAGATAATAAGAAACCTTAATGTCACTGCATGTTGATGGAGCAGCGGTTGGAACAGCTGAACAGTAGTAATATTGCCTACTTCTGAATATGGGATAAGAGATAGCTGAATCTATTAGGGAGGCACACAACAAATAAAGGAAACTCACATGGATGGAAACAATCCTTGCCTTACTCCTTTTGTTTGCACTTAGAAAAATTCATCTGTTTGACCATTTTGTCAGTTAAGATTGATAAGGGTCAGAAAGTGAGATATTGGTTTAGAATAATTAAAGGATTAACACATCTCCTCCTCCTGTTCTTATATTTCAAGTCATGGAGCTCTAACAGTAGCAGTTTTCTTAACCAAAACACAAAATGAGCTGGGGTATAATGCTGTAAAGCTATGCATGGTAATATGGGTAACTCAACAAAACATGGCACTGATGATCTGTAATAAACAAAGGATTTTCTGAGGGGCCAAAAAACTTAACAAAACATACTTTCCATTTTTGTGACACAGGCAGGCTCTGGATTTTTTTGGACTGTCATCAAATCACACAGATCCAACAAAGCAGGACATAAAGTTACGCATTTGTTCCCAAAGTAAGATACAAGTGTTTCGGGCTGGATGGGGGAGGGGAGGGAGGGAGCAGCAGGGCAGAATGATCCAAAAGCCTACACAGATGACAGCTTTTACGCAAATATTTTCCAAATGTAATTTCATAGGTAAGGTGTTTGGGGTTTCTCAAAATATCTGCTTAGATACAGATCAGAGGAACCAGGAGACCAGAAGTGCCTTATTACAGCAAATTTTAATTCAATCCTTGTATAAATGCATTACAATAGTATCTTTAGATACAAAAATGCTTAAAAAAAAAAAGGATCCCTGCCTCATTCAGTGCATGGTATGTACAATGCTGAGTTGTTGAACAGGTTTTCAACATTTTGTTCCGTACTCACCGTTCAGAATGAGACTCCATCAGATTTTCATTTTGCTAATAAGCCTCCTCAGCTTCTTCTATGCGATACATAGATTATTTTTTTTCCCCCCTTAATTGATTAAAGATATTTGGATTATATTTACTCTTCCATTTCCTTAACATTTCTCTTCCGGTACTCATAATACACTATATTCCAAGACAGTTTTAAACAGAATTTTATCAAACAGAGCTTGAAAACTAAAGAAGAGATTGTCCAGCAATTCCTTGAAGTTCCTTACATTTAAATTCCTTAAAGTCCCTTAAACAGACATTCCTCTTTTCTTTCTACTCACGTTTTACAAACTGTGCTGGTTTTGGCTGGGATAGAGTTAATTTTCTTCATAGTAGCTAGTATGGGGCTATGTTTTGGATTTGTACTGAAAACAGTGTTGATAACACAGGGATGTTTTCATTACTGCTGAGCAGTGCCTACAGAGTCAAGGCCTTTTCTGCTTCTCACCCCACCCCACCAGCGAGTAGGCTGGGGGTGCACAAGAAGCTGGGAGGGGACACGGCTGGGACAGCTGGCCCCAACTGACAAAAAGGATATTCCATACCATATGATGTCATGCTCAGCATATAAAGCTGGGGGAAGAAGGAGGAAAGGGGGGGCATTCAGAGTGATGGCGTTTGTCTTCCCAAGTAACCGTTACGTGTGATAGAGCCCTGCTTTCCTGGAGATGGCTGAACACCTGCCTGCCGATGGGAAGTAGTGAATGAATTCCTTGTTTTGCTTTATTTGCATGTGCGGCTTTTGCTTTACCTATTAAACTGTCTTTATCTCAACCCAAGAGTTTTCTCTCTTTTACTCTTCTGATTCTCTCCCCCATCCCACCTGGGGGGAGTGAGCAAGCAGCTGTGTGGTGCTTAGCTGCTGGCTGGGGTTAAACCACGACACAAACCTATTTTCTAATTTGCAAAACACCAAATAAAGGCATAGCCACTGAATTAATCACCTTAAGACTAAAGAAAGCATCACTGCTATGCTCATTTTTCCATTAGATATCACAAAACTTACTGTTTAAGACAAATTCAGTCTAATAAAACCAGAACTTTTCTTTTTTTTTTTTTTTTTTACATTTTCACCAAATATTAAGTTTTTATTTGATGACAGTGTTATTCTCCCATTGCAAGTTCAACTGCATTCTCCTGTTGAAACAAATCCAACCCGAACTCCATGTAGGTAGAAACATGTTCTGAAATAGCCATACCAGCCAAGGGCATTCAGAAGCCCTGGGAGTAAATACTGTCCTTGTTTCATCACATACTACAGGGAAGTAAGAAACCGAACAAAAAACTTAAAGTGGAGGAAAAGTAAACCAAACATATCAGAAATCTTTGATTAATAATCAGGGATTTTTCTCACTTTGCCATAACATGGATCAAGTTGAAAAGCCACACAATTAGGTCTGCACTCATTCCAGACCAGAGTCCAGTACAGCACACACAAATGGGAAGCACTGCTCAAGCAGTCACACTATTCCTGATAACTTAGCTGTAGCATGAAAACTATTTGGGTAAGAAGTTTCTATCAGCTATTTTGGGAGCAGCAAGCCAAGCTGTAGTTCATTAGAGGTTTCTGAAATTCAGATCAGTTTGGTTTTATTCAACTTCCCAGCAAACCTGGATAAAGGTAGCTATGGTACAAGTAGAGAAGGAACCCTGTAGCGAAGTACTCTCTGATGACTACATGATTGCTGTCACAGAATCCTTCCAAACCACAAGCTTTCAGACAAAGTACTCCTTGACGGCTGTGAGAAAGTAACCTGCTAGTCATACAACAGTGTACTACAGAGTCAGTGTCCTTTTGACACATGTACTACAGTACTGTTGAGTTAAATACTGACTTCATGCCTAAAAAGTTTTGTTAATTTGTACTGCAAATCAATTCAAAATTTAATCTAAAGTAAACTTACATCTTAAAATGAATTACAGAAACACACACACACAATCCAGATAATCCACACACAGAAAAAAAAAAACGAGCTGTGATGTTAACCAGATCTTTTTTATTAGAGTCTCCCATACAAAGTTTTACATCCTCCCTCAGGTTAGCAATTAAAAATGCCTCTTCCAGTCAAAAGGAGTAAGGGATGTCAGTCAGTACACCTACCGGTTTTACATTCACAGCAACAAAAGCTAAGTCAGGCACTCTTCACGTGTTTCGTAAAAAGAGATCACAGCAGTCTCATAGCTAGACTGTTGAGCACTTCCAAACAGCTTCTAGCTGATAGAGAGGCAACTGAGAACTGAAGGACCATCTCAGGTGCACAAAGAAAAAAAGAGAGAGACACCTAAGTCATATAAATGACAGACTCACTGAGAAAACAGACCAGAGCTGACAAAAGCCCAAAGTAAGAAGGGCCTTTTTTCCAATGATTCACTTTATAACTGATGAAGTGGCGCAACTAACTTAGCTTATGAGGTGTATAGATTTGAGTATACTTAGGAAATAGCTTTTTGTTTTCAACTTCTGTTTTAAATCTTGTTTTCTTCAATTACTCTTGCACAGGGAACATCACACAAACTTTCTCAGACANCACAAAAAACAACAACAAACGCTAAGAGAAGATTAAGAACTTCTGCAAAGTACAATCCCCCTGCTCCAAACGGACATGAACTGAAATTCACAAACGTGAACTCCAATTAGTTTGAACTACCATCAAGAAAACAGAAAGGAAAAGCAAACGAAAGTTTAGTTGCCAGCAGACTTGGTCGTAAGCACCAACACTGTCAGGCTGCTTCTACTACTGTCAAAGACTGACACCCACAATTGCTCCTCCACTAGCTCAGTAGAAGAAAACGTTTGCAACAAAAATAACCAGAGTTCTGAGATTTTTAGGAAAAAATTGAATGGAAACTATAGCTCATCAGTGCTATCAAGTCAAATGAGGCTTTATGTCCTGAGAGAAGCAGAGGAGGTTTTAAAAAAAAGTGTGCTGAACATACTGTTAAGTCAGCTGTTATGCAGATACAGTTTGTATTCTGTCTTCTGTGTGTAAGTCATGTGTGCCCATCCCCAAGCTTGTGTGTTCACCTATCTCCCTCTGAATGATAGGTAGGGGAGAAAAGCCTACATGAGAAACATACAAAATGGATACTCCTGTTCGCCACACCCAATATATGTTTCACCTGCCAGGATCGTGCCTCAGAATCAAGATGTTACATTACCAATTAGTAATCAGTACTGCCATTCTCCAACTTCATCATCAAGCACGTCTCATACATAATGAAGACTGCAAAAGTAAAAACTTCAGATCTTCAGTATAGCAGAACCGTCTATCACCCACTCAGGTGTACATGTGCCCAACATATACAAACAATTGTGCTGTCTGATGTGCTGTATTTCCACTGATGGAAATACCCTTATAACGTATGTGCAACACTGCTCCAATGTGTTACATTTCTTTTTCTAATGGTTGGTCTAGAAAGAATAAAACCAATCCTATCTATTAAAGCTGTTCCTATCGTTAAACTTATACCCTAAGCTGGCCAGGATAAAACACAGATATACTTTTCTTCCACCTTCTTTAAAAGTAAAATGCCGTTGAAAATATTGAGACAAGTCAGATAATCCTATATCTTCTAAACTTTTGAGTATGTCACTTAAAAACATTAACAGCTCAAAGTATCAGGACAAAGTTGTACAAGCCAAGCCATTGCTGGTTTGCAGGCCAACGTTACTATCTTAAAAAGCATCCTTAAAACAAGTACTGTACAAATTGTGCCCAATATTTACACAAGTGTCAGAAAACTAAGTTTGCTGCATTTTAAACTACTGAGATCCAACCAAAAAAACCTTAAGTGAATAAGTAGACGAGTAATAGGTCAGGATATGATAGGTGTCCTTAGACGCAAAATTAACTTTACTCATATTAACTAGAGGAACGTGTGTTGGCAGAAATGTTCTCATTCCCCACTTTTACAAATGGGATATCAGCAGGGTTTTGTAAGAGCTATATTTCAAAGCTAAGATAAGCATATAACATACATTAAGCATAAGCATGTTCATCAGAGGGCAAAACACTTTGCTTCTACTGTAAGCTCTGCCTGAGTAAGACATCACTACCACTTTTATAATGGTTCCTTCTTAAGCCAAGCAGCCTACTTTTGTGTTTGCAATGGTTTACTGTGGAAATGACCAAACTTCTTCCCACTTGCATTCGTTCCCTGCATAGACTACAACTTGGCCACAATGTCTCAGCTATAAATCCCCATCTCACAATGAACTACTCATTAGAGAAACACAGAATGCAGTGCCTGAAAAAAACAAACTTCCATCTTTTCACAGACAAATCATAATAGCACAGTCTCATTATCACGCTAATGCTTTCAAGAGACTATCAGAAACTAATTTTATTCTAGCATCTCCAGAGAAGCCCCTTCCCTTGCAAGTTTTCTGAAAATGTAATTGTTTTAATAAGCTGTTAAATAAGAATGAGAAATTAAATTGAATGCAGTATCAAAAGCACAAATACAGACTTGGGCAAAAAAAACCCATTTGAAATCAATGAAACACACAGTTTGAAGTACACCAAAAAAATTTACAGTTCAATCCTAGACATGGCACCAAATAGAAAGGGAGAAAATTAATTGAGTCGATAAGTAGTAAGTCAAGGCTCAATGTGGTCTCATTAGCCAAGTGGGTTAGACCTAATTAAAACTCAGTACAAGATTCACATGAAAAGCCTAAACTGGCCATTGCAGACTGTCAGGGTTCAGAGTGAGTGCTGACCACTGAACCTGCACATATCTAGAGAAACTCTTTTGCTAGATGCTTCCTACTTTTAAACACAACAAAAAAGCCTGTCAGTGCTGTATACCCCTATTATACTTTCTAAAGATGCTAGGAAAAAAACGCCAAACTAATTCCTGCTCAATTTTGACAGCCATCTTCTGACTCATCACAACGTCACCTGGTGTTTCTGCTGGCTATGCAGTACATATGGTGTTTTCAACCCACACTGGTGCTGGACGTGCTGTATAGAAAACCAGGGAGGGAGAGCAGGGAAGAAGGACAGGTACCACATTCCTGACACCCTCCTCAGCCAAACCATGTATCAAATTGCCCACAGGACACTAAAATACCCCAAAATGATAGGTTTGTAAGACTTGGACCTAAAACGAAATGGCCTCCAAAGACAAAATGACCACTCCAATATCAAAAGTACCAAGCAACAACACTGCATGATTTCCACTCTGTTTGCTTGATTCTCTAGGCTAAGCAGGTTGCAGTAACTCAAACAAGCCAGGCTTAACACTGAAGGAACCAAAAGAGTGAAAGTCCGCATGCCTTCTATTTGGGGAAAAACACCACCACCACCACCACCACACAAATCTTGCTTTTCATTTTTTAGATTTATCCTTCTTCTAGCCTTCAAGACACACATGCCCAATTACGAAAAAATAACTGAAGCACAATTCAAATAAAACCAAGGCCTACAATAAAAAACATCTTTTCAGCATTGAGCCTACAATACTCTAAATGATATGATAAAATACTACAAGGAAAATAAAAGGCTAAAAAAGCTCACAATTAAGAGCTTCCTATTGTTGCTGGCCTCCCTAATCCATGAGTGTCAAGGAGTCAAACATCTGTTCCTCTCCAGCAAATCTGGAATCAAGTAATAGATTTTTTTTTTTATCCCACAAAACATTCACAAAAATATTTCTATGAGCAAAAGGCATAGCTGAGTTAAATAAAGGACTTCTATTAGTAATTAAATCAAAATTAAAACCCCTTGTCAAGCATCATGATTTGCAAACATACTTTTTAATGAAGCTTAACTTCAAGTCCAGTGTAGCAGACTGCCACATTTAGAACAGGACCAGAAAGTGCTACCCCTGTGTTAGCGTACATACCTTTGTCCTTCTTGAAGTCCAAAGCATCTTCCTTATCTGTCACTATTTCCTTCATGTTGATAATGCTTTGGTGATTAAGCTGTCGAAGAATCTTAATCTCCCGAATAGCTGTAATTGGAAACCCTTCCTTTTCATTATCAAGACGTACTTTCTTTAGTGCCACCATTTCCCCTAAGAGAAAATTTAAATAAAAAACATTAAGATTAGCAACAAAACTATGGGACTTACTATTGAGTTTGCTTGTTCGTTTTTAAAACCCTTCCCATTTGTTACTATTTCTGAATGGATTAAACAGTTAACATTTTTATGCTTGCACCAAACACTATGCTGAATGGAAACAGAATTAACCATTGTTGGGAAACAATCACATGAAGAAGCAAAACTATAAATGAGAATTTTCAGCTATCCACTGTAAGTTCTGTCTTCTTCCTCCTGCATACCTCACTCACCTGCGTCCTGATACTCCACACTGGGTCTATCAATAAACCCCCATATAAGAGTGATTACCAACAGCAACTCTAGAGACAGAGGCTTATGTCTGCTCTGGATTTCTTATTACTACATCACCACAGGTCAGAACACATATATCTAGCCAGAAATACCACATAGTTCAAGTTATGAGGCAGACAACTAAAGAGTTCTCAAATTCATCAGTATTCTTTCTACAAACAGAAGTGTCACTGCCATGTTTACAGTGAGGAGAAATTTTCCTTATTATTTTACTGCAGGCTGGGCTGGATGAAGCTAGATTCTGCAAAATGGCAGGAGCATGATCTACTCATGATGAAGGCTATCTAAAGACTATGTCAGCTCAATCATTTTATTCTTGGAAGTTTATTGCTGTGTCTGGGAAGTTTATTGACAGCACGGATATCTTTGTTAGCTCTAAAAAGGTCTTATCCTACACCAGTGTATATGATACAAATACAATAGATCACATTCCAGTATGACACAACGTCCACTTGCTTTGAAAGCCCATTGCACAGCTTGTTATAAGGTATCTCAAAGGCCATAATGCCACTCTTCACACAGGATTTGAATCCAAAGCTAATGGAAGGTTTGCTATAACTGTATGGACCCATTCAATACAAAGAGCAACAACTTCTACTGGAGGTTAAGAAATGACTG
The DNA here is from genome assembly GCA_035582835.1 of Phoebastria nigripes. Classification (NCBI taxonomy): domain Eukaryota; kingdom Metazoa; phylum Chordata; class Aves; order Procellariiformes; family Diomedeidae; genus Phoebastria; species Phoebastria nigripes. Next base: position 330,426 of record JAYKAV010003285.1, read on the forward strand.
CCACACACAAATAACCCGAAGCTTGCCAAAGAGCCAATATCATTATGATAGGATTAAAAAGTTACATGTGCGATGAACCGAATCACAGGAGAGCAGGAAAAAGCTCCTAACAATAACTTGCAATAGTTCCCAAGGTAGGAGGTAAAAAATAAAATTGTGACAGTTCAACTTAAGAACTCAAGTTTGCAAACTGAGACAAGCACAGGTGAAGAATGAAGAAGGAATTATAATTACACTGCTCATTCTTCTGGAGATCAGAAGGAAGGAACTGAGGCTGGTGTGTGATCCTATGTGATTCAGTTACTGCTGAAGTAGAAAATTATCCAGCATTCAAAGCATGCACAAATAAGCCAGAAGGGCAAGCAGTCACAGAAAAGAACTACTAATTGAACATAAAACGATCAAGCAACATACAGCACATATGAAAAATCAATTTCAATGCATTATCTATTTAGAAGTAGTGACAGCATTCTCAAGTACCATAGCGGTGACTGCTTGCTCATTTGAGCAATAGTTTAACAAGAAATTTAAAAATTATGTCACTGTTGTAAAGTCAGTTATACTGCAAGAAAAATACCCAATATGCAACACTTCAGGGCTGTGTTGCACAGAGGCAGATTCTCATCCTACTATCAGCTAGTGACTATCAGAGACATTAGAGGGCAGAATACCACAAATTTTACTCAATATAAAAACAAAACCAAAATATCCTGTTCACTTTAGAATTGTAAGATTACATTTACTTTTTTGAACTTACCTGTGTCTTTATCTCTGGCTTTGTAAACTTGTCCGTAAGTGCCTTCACCAATAATACCAATGATATCAAATTTATCTACACAGCGCTTTCCCCAGTCTATTTCTTTTTCTTTCGTTTCACCATGTCGTGGTCCACATATTCTAGAAAACAACAAGCATTTCTAAGAATACAGCTAATATATCTAAGGATTGTCTTAACCCTGAAAAAAACCTAAACACTGAATATTTATGAGACATTATTAGATAACTGGCTTACTACCATTAAGTGGCAATAAACCATGCAGTTTGATTCAAGCCTTATTAATATTAAAAAAGTCATTCAAAGTCATTATCACTTCTACTTGCTTGATAGGCTTTAAAAAAAAGTCTAATAAACATACTTTGGTCTTCTCTTGCTGTGTAACTGAACTGCTGGTTTCTTTTCTTCAGGACTTTTAGATAAGTCAGCTCCTCCAGGCAACTCAGGTGGAAGTGGCAAGTCTGCAAGCAGATGGCGAAGTTTCTTCTCTGCTTCTTTAACTGACTTCACTGAAAGATTCTCTCGCAAACTATTAAAAAAGACACAATTTTGCTAATAAGTTGAACACAGTAGAATGATATTAACATAAAGGAAAACCTATTGGAATTATTTTTTTAAAATACATTCTAGGCTGTCGATGCATCAACATTTGAAATCTCTGCTCTTAGAATTTGCAAGACTTTGATTTATGTTTTACAAATGGCTCACAAGCAGGTCTCTGGAGGATGCACAGCTAACTACCAAAATTCTACAGGAACTATGAAATCAGATCTTTCTGGTGAAAGCTGAGGTTAGATGACACAGCAAGCCTTACCAGGCCAGACTTCCTCTGCCACACAAGCTTCTTCTCAAGCTTATGGCCTAGACTATTATGAATATTTAGAGCTCAGGTGCTGCCAGACATCAGAAGTGTAGTGGTAAAATCTGTACTCTGACTTCTCATATAAAAGAGAAGATTACCCTAATCCAGTTCACTATACTGTTGCTCTCCAGAGACAATGAGCTTCGTGGTTACAGTAACACTGCAGGGCATTATGAGGCAGTCCACATCACCTCATTTACAGATTCCAATCTCATATATTTGCTGAAACACTCCAGATTCAACACATTTCTAGTGATCAGGATGTAAATCAAGTGAAAAAAAAATCAGATGAAAAAATGATTAAAGGTTTTTCTGCCATGGGCTACTGATATCTGACCATTTTTTAATCATCAACCATAATTAGGTAACAGATACTGACAGTCAATCTCCACCTTGAGAAAAATCCCCCAAACACATGTACAGCAATGTATTCCTTTAACAATTACTATACACAATAATTCTAGAGATGCTTTTCCCATTCTAATGGGGAAATTCTGAAAACATCATACTTGCTGCAGGATTTTTTTTTTTTAAACACATGGTTCCATTTTACCAGAACTTCCTTTAGTTTAGCTAGATTTGTGCAGCTACTGCATATCCAGCAATTTTAAAGCCACGACTGTCTCTAAACTTTATGTAATTACATAAATGTTTCTCCCCCACAGGACTCCCATATAGTATTCGCTCTTTTAATTTCAAACTTTGTCACTGCATCAAGAAAACTTTCTGTCATGCTTTGAGGGGACATTTTCCAAGATCGCTGCATTTGCCAAATCGCTCTATTCTACTGTCACAGCATCCTTCTCTGGGAACCTTTTCTGGAGGTTTTTCTGCAACTTCTTACCTACTTAGTTTCAGATAGATAAAGCAGGAACTTCTGTAAATGGAAAGATCTTGCTATCTTCCATCACGGAGAATGCATATTTTCTTTCTTACATTAATTGCAATTAGCAATCTTTATAGAATTAAATAAAGCATTCCAGTGTTTTGCGTATGTTTATGCTTCCCCATGAAAACAGAACACTTGAATGTCTTCTACCACTTCTCAAGCTGCCACTGCCTGAATTTAAAGAGGTGCCTCAAGGAAGCATATACTGCCCTCATCACAAATATAATGGTCAGCATGCTATTAAGAATAAACCACCTTTGGACAGCACATGTAATTATCATGGTAAAGAAAAATTCTTAATTTTGAAGTTCATGTATTTGTATTTCTCTCACAATTTTGCCCCCAAACTTTCAGTATTAGTGAAAGTACAATATATGAGAGGTTCTGATTTTAAAAGTGATACATGAAAACAGAGGCAGCCAAGAGCTGCCTTTTTTCCAGGTCTGTTAAATCACACGTCACTGACCACCAGAACAGTTTTCCCTTTCAGCTAACCTACACAGTGGTTTTGCAACACTGCTGTTCCTTTAGGTAGTTTATTTGTGAGTTTATCAGATTCTTACTGAACTTCACAACTGACACGACATTAGGAACCAGCCAGTTCTGCAGAGCATCAAGCTTTCTTTGTTGGCACAATTTCCCCATAATAACACTGAGCCCAAGGTAAATACCTTTGCCCTCCTCCCCCCTAGAAAACATTGATCATTTTTCTTTGATGACTTAAGCTTTATCAGGACTTGTAATCACAACCATTCTGATCTGAAGTTTGTAACATGCTACAGGCAAAACTAAGCAAAGCATAAATGACATTCTATTACTTGTCATTAATCCTTCTAATGCATCTGTTTGCAAGCATTAGGCTTTTTTTTTTTTTTTAAAATGAGAATGAACCCAGTGCTGATAGAACCGTTTAATTTAGTTTAACTCCTCTGTGCAGTTTAACTATACTTAAAACATGTATTACATTAAAAAATACTACTAATAAGAAGCAATAAGCCAGCTTCAAGATGAAATCTCATTTCATATTATCGCAATTAACACTGCAAAGCCAGTCATATATTTAGTTAAACTAGTTAGCCTAGTTTTTAGTTAAAACAGTAGATCTTGCTCTCAAATAACAGTGTCAGAAATCCCATTTACCTAGAGAGGATGGTTTTGTCATAAATTTAAATGCAACCGTACATTCACCACACAGATAGGATTCTGAACAACTGGAATAACATTTGCTAGAGTGCTGAAGGGCAGGAAACAAGGTTTCTCTTTTACCACTAAAAAAAAAAAAAATCATCTATCTAATACCTTATTAGATTGTATTTATTTGCCAAGGCCTCCTGTCCATCTTAATGTTTAACATAGCATTAAATCGCTAGCAAACAAAAGAGAAACATTTACACCTCTAGTTATAACTACTTTTACTAATCAAAGAAACACTACAAACTTCTCAAAGAACAAAAGAAGACAGGCTAGTTTCACAGATATGGAATATAAATAAAAGTACTTCATAAGGTTTTGAATTTTTCTTTTACCGTTTGATTTTTTACAAAGATATATCACACTTAAATTAGTTATTACTTCAATGCCAAGAAATTTTTTTTTTACTTGTTGTGAGAAGTTGATTTCTCATATACATGTGAGAGGCATGAAAAACCATGAGTAAAGTCGAAAGTAAGTCTCTCAACTTCATCACCAAAACCAAAAGAAAAATAGTAAATTACCGCTCAACAGCATAATTTTCCAATACAAATCACAGCAYGTATTCTCTGTTAGGGCTATGAAGAGACTTAATGTAGTCTAAACTCAGATGACACTTGGAATACACACATGAATTTCTTCACTACAGACCAATTTTTATGCTTCAAAAGTTGACACAAATGACAAGATATGAACCTCACTTCCGTTATACATACTCAAAATAATACTGATCTCTGAGATAAATTATACTAAAATAATGCACAGCTATAAAAACAATTGCCTTCCAAAGGGAAGAGAACCTTGACCTCAAACCCCAGCTAATTTAAGAATTTTCACATATTGCTACCAAATTCAACTTTTCCCCAGAAGTATGTACATGTTCGAACCTAACTTGAAATCTTGAATCCTTGAATGCATCCTTGCATTAGTCCCAAAGCTATTATGTACCAGCAATTTTAAATCATCTCTTTAGTGCACCTTTTGTTGAAAGATTCCTCCTAGACTAAATCCTTCTCTTTTTGAGAACCAATTATTTTTATTTTAAGATGAAATTCCTTCAGTTCACTAATAATCGCCATGTTAAACTGAAGAGCAAGAACAAACTACCTAATGCATCAGCCTGATCTAGCAAATAGGATTATATTTGTTTTCCAAAGGAAATGATAACAATAATAAAAAAAGAACAGACAACAACAACAACAATAATAATAATAAAAAGGAACAGACAACCCCCAAAATCGAACCTATGTCACAACTCACCTATCAGTTTCTTTATCTTCAGGCAGCGTGGGAGGCAAAGGCAAGGGTGGCAGTGTGGAGGTTGGTAGTGCAACAATTCGGTCCTTCTCCTTGGTTACTACACTTGGTGTACTCGGTTTGCTTTTCTCTTTTACAGTGACCGGTGGCTGTTTTACAACAGTTAATTTATTCTCTTTTACTGCTGTAGGTTTCTGTTTAGTAATTTTGTCTGCAATTAAATTATTTTCCCCTTTTGTTTCAGGAAGCGAGACCTTTGCTTTTGCCTTGTCATTTTTCAGATTTGCGCTGCTTGTAGGAGAAGGTGTATGCTCAGTTTTTATTTTCTTCAGGTCCTTTACATTGTTCACTTGAGGCACACTTACAGCAGCGTCAGTGTTTCCCTTAGTAGGTGTTGAAGTATTGGAAGCTTTTGCACTGGCTCTGGCTGCCTCGGCAGCTCTTGCTTTTTTGTTTTTGTTCAGCTCAGCAGCCAGGCTACTCTTCAGAGTCAATGTACTAGGAGAAATACTTGAATGACGACTTCTGGATCTAGACAATCTGTGTCTGCTACGAGACCTTGAGTGCCTTGATGAATATGGACTTCTGCTTCGAGATTTTGCTGATCTCCTGTTTCAAAAAAGTAAAGATTTACCCAGTTAAAATTTACTCTAGCTGCTTTCTAAGTGTATCTGCTTTTTTGACAAACTACTTTTTTTAAACCAACCATTATCACCATGCTTATAGAATAAACAAAAGTCTACGAAATAGGAAAGATCGTGCATACAAAAAAAGATCTACAGAGTTAATAAATCAAGATTCTACACCTAACAGGTTGTTAGAAAGTGTTAAAGCTTTCTTAGATGTAGTTTCTCCCATTAAAGAACTGCAAAATACAAGTATACCTATAGGACAGACACGTTCCTTTTTCCTCACTACTTGTCAGAGATATTTTTCTCCTTTAAAGAAAATCCGATCCTAAGCAACTTGTGCAAACACCTTTAGTATATGCAGTATTTGAGAATTCAGCTGGCTACATAACCAGAATTCAACAAAATGAAATTAACGTTACAATATGACAAGAAAAATCTAAACACAACATGAAGCAGTAATCGTAGCAACTTCTTAAGTTTCACTTTCACAATTGTCATTAAAGTAAGTTAGTTGAAAAAAAATACTGAATACTAAAGGCTGCAATGTAACCAACTCAAAGACAGCAATAAACCTTAGCTTTCCTTTTTCAAAATGTAACGGTATACTTTTTCCCAAAAAAACCCAGAAGTACCCAATACTTCTTAGAGCTACTCATAAGCAAACATAATCCACAAGTAGGCCTTTGCTATGCCCGCATCAGAATAAAGAGACTAATAAGAAGGAAAAAAAAACCCCAAACCTAAGCCATCTACCAAATTAATAGCAGGAAAACAACCTAGAATGAGGGCGGGGGATGTGTGTGTGTGAAATCTTAACAGTTAGAAAAGCAAACTTTTGCTGTGCAAAAATACCATTTAATATGAATTATTTTTCATTCAATTTTTCAAAGGGATATCCTAATTTGCCTAGTTGTTTTGATTCAGTTCTTCATTAAAAAACAAAAGGGAAAAAATTGAGGTGAAGGGCATGAGAACAAGTAAAGTAGCCTAATCCACTGCTACCACACAGAAACATTATGAAATAAATGAAATTAAATGTGGGAGTTTTAATCCATTTTACCATACTAAGAATAGCAAGGGTATTCACCAGATTTACAAGTATTCCCTTGATTAAAGTTTGACGGAAATCTATTTTTCTTGAGTATATCACTTAAAGGGGAAGAAAAAGTATAATCAGGATTAAAAAATGTATTCATCCGCTGGACAAAGAAAACGTATCAAGCAATAGCAAAAATAAGACTTCTTGGAGATACAAGAACTTCAGAGTTCAAAAGATAACACCAGTGCACAGAGGCTGCCAAAACTTTAAGGAAAAAAAGAAAAAAAAAAGCCAACTACAATCATTATGGTCAGGACTATCCACCCCATGTCAAATTTAATTTTAGTAACAATTAAATTAATACAGTTTTAATTATAAACAAAAGAAATTACATTTCAATGCTTCAACTGAACAAATATTTAATATAGTACAATGATGTTTCTATTTTGTGTGCAATATTGACTAATTTCCAAATTTACACTGTTTTCCTGCATTAGAAAATGTCTTCTTTCTAAAACAACATAAAAATTAATTAAGATAAGTCAAGATTATGTAGGAGCGCACACTGTACACTATAGCACAAGCTTCAAAATTCTATAGGTAAAACTGAAATTGATCCAAATGGCTAGAGACCCTCGAAAGCAAAAAAAACCAAACCCCACACTCAAATCCCACATGAGGACAAGCCTTGGAAACTAACACAGATCAATTCTATGCCAGGAAGCAGGTTTTATAGAATCTTCTGGCACGGCAGGATAACARAGAATAATAATAATAGTAATGATGTTTTTTACACTTTAATTAAAAAAAAGCTGCACAATTCTGTTCTCTGAATTTTCAACCAAAATCTAAGGTTTTGGTTCACTTCGGTAAAGAGATATTAATGTCTATTAAAAACCAAATAAAAACATAATATTGGTCAGAAAAATTCCCGTGAAAACTTGCTTCTGCTCCATTATGAAACATGTTGCTGAAGTTATTTTTCTCATTATTACATTGGAAAGTAATCTAAGTACTAAATCCCATAGAAAATTTTCAGAGGCTTGGCCAAACTGGAGTAAAAGTAAAAAAGTACAAAGTTCCATAATATAGAGTTATGATGAGGTAATAGGAAGAAAAAAGAGGGCTGAGACTATCCAGACAACACATACACTTCAAATTCTAGGCCAGAGCTCTCCTCACACTGTTATCTCACTTTCTGAGAGGAATTATTATCTCAAGCAGAGGTATACTGCTACAGATCCGCACCAGCTGTAGAATCAGTATAATTCTATTTCTCCAGCATCAAGCACAAGCTAATAAGCCCCATTAGTCCTAAACTGACTTCTATAAATGACGCATCATTTGCGATGATGTCACTGACCTGTCTTGGAAAACATTTGCTTGCACGTCTGGTTCCTAGATCAGCTATTTTAAACTGACACTCGCTCCAGTTACCTGTAGAATACAGCCTCCATCCCAAGGACCTCATTGCAACCTGCCTTACTTATATTATTAAAACTTAAAACATGCCCTAAGGGTCTCAAAATCAGTTATATTTCTTTCATAAGTACAATTTCTGGGTTTTCGTGGTTTTTGAAAGGTGCCTAATATAAAGTAATCTATGTCACAAAAAGAAATATGGATGTAATTCCACATGCACTAAAAAAGAGCAGTAGCAGCTTAAAACACTACGGTTGCTGAGACACCATGCCTGATCGTAAGCCTGTTTCTGTTCCACTTTGGTTCAAAACAGAATAGGTTCATTTAAATCACTACTAAGGATGAAATGAGAAAAGCTGTTCAAATCAGTGACTGCAAATGCTCACCTGATCAGCTACCATAACTTGGTGGGGAAGAGGCAGTCTTGAAAAGCTGGGGCAAAAATAACCTAAATCTTTACACCTTCTTCAAAAGCAAACACGTAAGGAAGCCAAGCATTGACAGTGGTTTGATGTATGTATTTTACCAACATTCGTCAAGACAGTCTGGCATGTGAACATGGATTTATGCAAGCTCAGCAAAAAACTACCATTCTCCACCCCAGGTTTCACATCCCAAATGACAATAGCATAACTTTCTCATGTTAGAATTGCATCCATGTGGGAAACAGCAAATACACATGCACACAAATATTTAAGTTTCAGTTCCAGTACATACTACAGCCCTTAACAGCAGATCAAAATGATAGTAGCCTAGTTATGAAATATGTTGACTAAGTATAATCTCTGCACTGGTTTAATTTTTCCAAAAGTTTTTCATTATTTAATTTTATGTCAGCAAAAAAAATTTATGTTTCATTACATAGTGCATATCTGTGTTAATAATAAACTAGAACTTCTTTGGCACCCCAAAGACCTTTGCAAGAATCCCTTGCTGTACCTTGTCCACTGGGCTAGAACCAAGAGAGTTACAGCAAAAACATTAACACTTTCAAGGAAACAGACAAATGCTGAATCTTAAGTAAAAGGCAGCTTTGTCAAAGTGCTAGTTATTCCAGTTACAATGATAAAATCTGGTATTTTCATAAGCTTAATGATCTTTTCAAATATTCAACTATCACTTTCTTTCATCAGCGTTAGTTCAAAAGTCCCAAGAGAACCTTCCAGGCTTGACAAAACTTATGTACAAGTTTCCATCTATAAAAATGGCACAAAACCAAAACTATGGACATTTACAAGCTTTCCCTCAGAAGCATATACAGAACTCAGAGTGGAGAAATATTGCCTTATACATAATAAAACCAGCCAATTCACTCTGTTCAGAGCTAATGCTCATTTGACATAAAAGATGAAGTCGCAGCAGCACATAAACGGGCTCACACAATAGCCAGTGTCTGCCATTTAACAGGACACTAACATTTTACTGGGACCCTGAAAAAACACCAGGAGAGACATCTGAAATATACAGTACTCTCTAAATCTTCCAACAGATTTCTATTTGATGTGTGTGCATGCATGCATACGCACATATATAAAATGCCTTATCTGACATTCATTTGCCACCAACTATTTAATCTTTAATTAGAAGTTTGTTTTTAACACAGTAAACAGGAACAAAAGAACAGTGGCTACAACTGCACAGAACTGCGTTGCAAATGGCAAACAAATCCAACAAAACAATCCAAACTTCTTTTTCCCATGCCTGGAGAGATCAGAAAGTGTACTAAACCTAAGGGCCACATCCAAACCTCCCAAACCAAAAGCACCAGCATCTGCTGGTAACACACATGGGGAGAGACTACTAAGAAGCCCCTGTTTCAGGTAAGTTTCTTCCGATGCTTCTCCCTATTTGCACCCAGAAGTTCTGCCTCATTTACAAGTACCTTTGCCATGCTTAGCCATTAACAGTCTTCTACGAGCATCTTGAATTCACTTCACACAGGTCTATATCCCTGCAGAGAGGATAACTGCCAGACTTAATGACATTCATAAAATCACTTCTGAATCATATACAGATTTCAATATGTTTTTATATATGGAGGGGAAGAAAACTGATTTGCCTAAAAACTGTAAGTATCGGTAGGACTAGCCTGCATTAGAACTAAGAAGTTCTTTACAGAAAGCTGCTTTTTTTCTTCCCCAGGAGAGCAACAAAGGAGACAAGGAGCACAACTAGATTAGCTGCAAAGGTAAATTGAAGTAATTACATCATATTATGTGTAGCTATAAAATAAAACCAGAAAAAATAGTTCAAGACATTATCTACAAAACACATAYGAGAAGAGGCAGATTTAAAGAAACTGATAGAGGAAGAAAGCACTAGTAAGGAAGTCACCCCGAAACCAAAACTCAGCACTGCTTTCCTCCATTTTTCAGAACAAAAGAAAGAATGCTTTTTTTTACCCCCCTCTAAGAAATAATAATTTTTAAAAATGCTGATTTAGGTATCACAGTTTTTTCTTTTTAATATTTTTTGCCTAGCACCCCAGATTTCATAAAACAAACCAGTATTCATTTTTTCTCTGCTTAATTAATACAATGTACTTATTCACTGTATAAAAACCTACTTAAGATACCAAAGTGTTATTAGTTACAAGTTTCAAAACTGTTACGATGTTCCTCCTTCTCACAAGGCAACATTCTATTGCACTTCACTGGTTAACTTATCAATTACCAAACAGTAGATTTATTAATGAATTTAACAAAAAAAGTCTACTGATGTAATATCACTTACATTCTCAAGCACAGAATGAAAGAATTCCAAACAGTAATCTAAAACTTAAAGTGCTATATTTTACTATCTTGATATTTGAGAGCACAGAGGAAAGAAAAATAACAGTGTTACACATGTCAGATTTCCAGGAAACTCAACTTACATGTTTTTTCTTGCCATGCTACTTTTCTAGGTGCTTCTTTCTTTCCCATTCCAATCCCCCCCTTTATTTGAATACAAAAGAGCATTACATTTTATTGACAAATCAGAACAGTCATGTGTTATCTTCGCATGTTTGTAAACTTGAAAACCTCTTTTCTTCTTAACCGCTTTAAGAGCAAGCTAAATCCAACATGCTAGTAGCCAGCTACGTGTATTACCTAAGTGCAAACAATATTATACTCAGAATGTATCAGTCTACAGAGTTGAACAACGGAACTGATTTTGTCAGTAACTTTTTGACAAGACATAACACAAAGGGATTCATGAGAATAAGAGTGAAAAAACAGGAAACCGAACAGACCGAAGGGGGTTAAAACACCTGCTGTAGCCCAGCTCTTTCATTAACTACCAGGGCATGCTGCACTACTGGCTAAGCACTGCCATCTTCCCCTGCACGGTAAGGTCATAGTGTATTTGAAAAGGGAGACCTAAATTTAATCAATTGGCTTCACCACAGATATTCCAAGACATTTATAATCACTCAGTAACATAAACCACCCTGACAAAACATTCTAGTTCATAGTATAGCTCTTCCATGTTGCCTTAGCAGGCAAATATGTAATTCATTTCTTTAAGCCATAACACTAATAGTGCTCTCTCACTTGGTACCTTATTAATTAATTTTATTTGTTTCCTCTAGCCCCTAGTTCAAGGTTATATTCTAAGCAGCTCTGCAACCAACCACCTACTCAGCTGCTTTGTGCATGAAGACTACATAACTTGCGTTACTGATTCAAACCCTAAATCTTTAGAAGGGTCTCCAATACACACAGCATAAGAATACTGAAAAATTCTGAACACGAATTTTATTTGTTTCTTAAATCTGCTTTATAACCCTATGTTCTCAGATAAGAACTCTGCCTGCAAAGAAATCAACCAGCAAAAAGTCAAGTCAATTCAAATTCTGTGTTCTAAACAGTCAATTTTTTCAAATGATGTCCCTTCCCACAATAAGGAAAGAAGCAGTGCAACGAGGAAAAGGAAAGGCACAACAACATGGCTGGGCAAAAGGCAAAGTCCACTGCCAAGTAACAAAACAAATCTTAATAAATTCAGAATACGTACTAGAGTGAGAGCCTCAATACACACTGGAAAAATTAGCTATTCCAAACAGTGAAAATCTACAGTTTCACATTTTAAATTCTGCAAAATACAGTTTACTAAACAAGATCAGAGAGCTTTATGTAAAAAATCTATTTTCACCTAACAAGGGGAAAAAATGTCTGAAAATCTCTACTACTCCTTTAAGTCCAAAAGTAGCAGAATTACTGGATTCAAAGTTATTTTTATACCAGTGTATGAAACCATGTCTTCTCCATGAAGTAGGCATTTACTAGCTGAATTTGTATTTTACCATTTTCCCTATGCTTGTTTTGATTTTGTACATAATGATCCATATTTTGCAGAGCCTCACTACTACAGACTAGCTACAGCTAGAGAATGAYGATGGCTCCATAGTACCAATAAGAAAAGAACTCTTCTATTTTTCCTATAAGCAACAGCCACGCACACAGTAGTACTATGCTAGTAGTGCCCCACCCACTTACTTTTATCTAGGCAGATGGGTAGGTGTATCCAAATTTGGAAAAATGTGATTACTCATCTATACAGCTAACTGAATTAAATGTGTGATCACATAGCATATGACCTGACTGAAGTTATGAAAAATAGTTCTCCTCTTCCTACAATTTCATCCTAAACTAGTTTCCACACAGAGACTGTGTCTCTTATTTTGTCAACCATGGGGTTTTCTTCTCCCCCCCTGCTCTTTTTTCTTGTGAGTTTTTTTAAAAACCCAGTCAGCTTTTCAGTAAAGAAATAAATACCTCATACTTTTGGTGTTATGGAAGAATTTCCATTTTGAAAATGTGCATGTGCTACTTTAGAACAGCTGTGTTACTATCCACAAGAAAATACAGTAATACAAATCCACTAGCAGCAAGTAAAGAAGTTTTGTCCAACAAGTGGAAACAGCTCAAACAATCAGTTTGCCCAAAACACAGGCTTTTAATGCTATTATAATGGAAAAGGCAATTAGTCTACCAGTCAAAGAGAATTTTCCAAGCATGGAATTCATATCTAGTCTTTGCTTCTCTTCAGAACCCAGCTCCAGGCAACATCACTGAAAGACAGTGGTCAGAGTCACTACTGCAATCCAAAACTCTCAACTCACAGCAATTGCACTGTTGCTGCAGCTTGAGAAAACCAGGGATTCAAATGAGTGAAGCTGACTTCACTTGTTTCTCTTCAACTGTTTACAAGTTTCTCCCTAAGCAGCTCAGAGACCTAGATGAAAAAATCAGCACTCATCTTTCCAAGCGTGCTAAAACCACTTCATTCTCATTTTCTACATACCAAAATAACTAGATAATTTATATAACATTATGGAAGACACATATATGAGATATAGAATTAAAAGAGCAAGAAGACTTGCAGCCTGGAATGCTCAGTCACATACAAAGTTCTTACTGTCTTGACACCATTATAGCTGGATACAAGCCCAGAATTAAGTCTTTAAATCATCCAGATGAAGACAACAGGTGCTGTAAGAAGCTGTTGCCTTCATGAAACAGTAATAGTCTATCAAGTCTAAGGCCACTATACCATTATCTAAACAGCACAGCAAAAAATTTTCAGCATTTTGGGCGCAGTACCACAGAGTCAAGCAAAAAAAGCAATTAAGACAGTTTTGAATGGTTAAAACAATTGTATAAATACCTTCCATCTTTATTTCCCCACCGCGACCACAATAAACATAATGCACAATAGCTGTATGGGAGCAAAGAAACACTAGCTTGCATTTCTCCACACCAGGCAAACATTATGAACAACCGAGCTTATCTTCACACTTTTGGTTTCTTGTGAAAATGACATTTTTACAATGAATGCCACATTAGGACAGACCGACCTTGCTTTCTACATATAGCAACCTCTTCTTTTCACTCGGCCATTCCAATCCCTCTCCAGTAAACCTGACAATCTGCATTTGTTAACAAAGTAATTTATCTGTATGCAGTTAAAGATGGGATGCAAATTACAGTTTAACTGGAGGAACGAAGGCATGAAATCACAAAGCTAACTCCTGGAAACAGATCTGCAGCTCAAGGAAGATTTACACCACAGAGACAATACAAAAATCAGGAGATTTAAATGCTCACGCTTCAAATCACAGGCCCACTACCAACAGAAAAAAAGAAACACAACGCTCCTACAAAACTTTGTTCTGTAACCRTCCCCTATACAAGATCTCCTGTGCCTTCTACTACCGCCCTATCAGCCAGTGCGTAAGACAGGATCGTAAACTAACTAGACTGTCAATCTGACCAATACAGCTATTCTTAAGTGCAAACCTAGCGTACATAATTTTGCTCGTCATTATTAGCTTTCTTATTCCAGGACAGAAGCATCTACAGAAAATAATCTGATTCCTAGAGTGTTTAAGTCAAACTATGCACATAATATTCCCGCTATTCTATTATTCAAATCACCTTGAAAGAGTATCCTTAACCACTTGTAACAGGCTCTCATGGAACAACAACGACGACGTGATGTTTTTCAGAGCACTCACAGTGTTTTCTGCTTGAAACATCCCACTGTTTACAAAATTATTCCATACAACCATACCTTAAAACAATCACTATTTTCTTCCAAAGGCACCTTTGTTCTATCCCTCTGACCAAAGTAGGACACAGTTGTGTTACTTCGCTCTCTAAACAGCATTCGATGCACACCCAGGACAGACAGCAGACCTTACCAACAGCCAGTGAAACACAGGAATGGCTTCAGCATCCTCACTGGATACACAGTGGGACACCCCAAATGGTAACTGATGCAAAGCGCTCATTAGAAACACCAGAGAACAGTTCTCAGACAACCCACCAGGTAATGCCTTGTAAACAAAATTCTTGCCAGTAGAATGGCAAATCACCTGATACCTTTAAAATTTAAGTCCAGATGTGACTTTAAGTAAGCCTATAAACAATGAGGCAATGGTAAGATTCCAATATGGGAAATAAAAATTTTCAGTTTTAAATACATACTAAGCAAATACTTTAAATTCCCACCGGTTTTGCTGCAAGTTTCAGTWTTTTGAAGAGCTTTCATTCTGCAACACTGTTTGCATCTGATTAGAGAGATACAGGCCACATTTCCTCTCCACATAAAATTCAAAAAGTCACAACAGCGCTGACCTTTACATTCTGAGTTCCCACTAACTAGCAGTAAGAAAATTATTTGCAAGCACACGTCAAATATATACACGTATATAAGCTTACTGGGAAAAGAACTTACATACATTTTCATAGGTTGTGTAAAGCACGAAAGACAATTTAACAAAACTTGACATTGGCTCCTTTTCCTAGCAAAACAGAAAGTCCAAGTCTTTCTATAGACCTCCAAAAAGAAAAAGAAACACTTGTAACACAAATTGCCTGTCAACTTGTTTGCTCTTTAGATTAGCGGGAATTAAACCGAACACAAATATATTTAACATGCATCCTTTTATATGGGGAAACAGGATACATAAAAATGTACCTGAGAATCTCTGTACTTCGTAAGCAAAGATTTAAAAATCAAAATTGGTCCTTCAGAAAACCTGCCCTCTGAGAAGCATCTTCATTCAATCACTCTCATCTGAAAATGTCCTCATGCCCTTTAATATTTGAAAAGCCTTTTTCCAGCTAGGTGGTCTCCCACGGAGACAAACTAGCGGCAGGAGCGTTACAGGCACCCGCGTCTCCCTTTCTCCCCAAGACAGGACAGGAAGATCTTTGTATGTGTCCCACTCCCCTTCCCCCCACCCCAGCTTTCTGGCAGCAAGAGGGAGGGCTTTTGTTGCTAGATACAAGCCTCTCCGGCCTGCCCTCCAGCCCAGTCCCAGCCGTGACTCCCCTCCTCCACACGCCGAGCCCCGTCCCCGTCCCTCCTTCCCTCCCTCCTCCCCCCCCGGGCCCGGACTCACCGGATAACGGGGCTGTAGGGGCTCCGCGACCGGCGCCAACTGCTGTAGGGGCTGGGCGACACATCCCCGCCGCGCTCGTAGGAGCTGTGCCGGCTGTAGCTGGGGGAGCGGCGGCGGCTGTAGGGGCTGAGGGGCGAGCGGCCACCCACCGGGCTGAGCGACTTGCGGCTCCGTTGGCTCTGCGAGGAGCGGTGCAGCGGGGGGCTGTCATCCCGGCCGGGGCTGGGGGACGAGCGCTGCCGCCGGTAGGCCTTGGGCTCGGGCTTGTCGTCTCGGTAGGCCTTCGGCGGGTCCTTGTAAGCCGACGGCGGCTCCTTGGCCGCTTTAGTCCGGCTCCGGTGCGCTTTGCTCTCCCGCTCTTTCCTGCCGCTGCCGGGCGAGGCGAGGGAGCCCTTCCTGCGGCCGTCGCTGCCGCCGCCGCTGCTGCTCTTGAGTCCCTCCCGGTCCTGGCCCCCGGTGTGATTGTGGCGGCTGCGGGACTTGGAGGAGGACGAGGAGGCCTCGGGTCCCCCGCGGCCCGCCGACACCCCCTCCTGCTGCGCCTTCTCCTCCCCCCGCCGGCGGTGCTCCCGGTGCCGCTCCTTGGAGCGGCCGCTGCTGCCGCGGTGCTCCCGGCGGGACCGGCCGCTCCGCTCCGCCTCGCCCCTCTGGCGCTGGGTCCCGCCGCCACCGCCTGAGGAGGAGGCCGGGCTCCCCCCGCCGCTGCCCGCGCCGCCGCCGCCGGCCGCGCCGCCGCCCACCAGCCCTTCGGACTGGGAGCTCACGTCGTCGTACTCCTCCACCAGCGTGCTCAGCCCCCCGCTACCGCGCCGCTTCTCCGCCTCCTGGGTCCCGCCGCCGCCGCCGCCGCCCCCGCGGCCCCGCCGCCGCTTGTGCCGGGAGCCCGAGCGCCGCTTGCCCCGCGGCCTCTTCCGCTCCCCCCCGTCCCCACAGCAGGAGGAGGCGCCGGTGGCCGCCAGGAAGAGCAGGGACTGCGGCGGCAGCGGCGGCTGCAGGAGCGGAGGCTGCAGGAGGGGCGGCTGCAGGAGCGGGAAGAGCAGCGGGTGAGGGGCCGGCGGCGGGGGGGGAGGCTGCGGCTGGGCCGCGAAGCGCTTCCGTCTCCGGTGATGCAGCCGCTTCTTGTCGGCCGCCGCCTCCACCGCCGAGCTGCCGCCGCCGCCGCTCCCCCAGCCCCGGCTTCCCCCGCTCCCGCCGGCCGCCGCGTCCGAGGTGCTCGGCATCGAGCTCACTCACGGCCGAGGACGAGGACGCGGCCTAGGGAATCCGCCGCCGCCGCCCTCAGGGCGCTGCCGGCGCCATGGAGACCCGGCGCCGCGCAGACACACGGGGACACCCGCCGGCCAGCGCCGGGGCCTCGCTCGCTCCCTCGCTCCCCGGCCGGCTGCCGGGGCCCGGCCCGCCTCGGCAGCGGCGGCGGCG
>JAYKAV010003285.1:347977-358093 GCA_035582835.1 Phoebastria nigripes
CCGCGGGGCCGCCGCCTCCTCCCTCACCCGCTCCCCGGCCGGGCGGCGGGGTCAGGCCGTGCCGGGCCGCCTCCGGGCGGGGTGTCCGAGGCGGCGCGCGGCCCTGCACTGGCCCCGAGCCCGCTTACCCTGCCCGGCGGGTCCCAGGTGCCCGGTCCCGAGTCGCCGGCGGCCAGCAGCGCTCGCTCGGCCTCCGCGCTGCGCGCGGGTGACACACGCATACACACGCACCGGGGACACGGCCCGGCGGCGCGCGGCGCATGCGCGGGGCCGGCGGCGGAGGGGGGGGCCGCGCCCCGCCAATCGCGCGCGGGACTGCCGCCCTCGCCCGCATGCCCGGAGCCGGGAGAGCCGCCCGGCTCTCGCGAGATCTCACCCCTCCCCCCCACCGACCCCCCCCCACCATCCCGGGCGGCTCTCGCGAGATCACGCCTCTCACGGTAACTGCGCCGCGCTCGCCCCGCGGGCGGAGGGAGGGGGCGCTTCCGGGCGCGGGGGTCAAAGATCGCTTCCGGCGGAGGGGTGCGGTGGCGCTGAGGGGAGCGGAGCGGAGCGGAGCCCGGCCCCGCCCCGCCTGGCCCAGTCCCGACTCGACCCGGGGCTGCCCTCCCTTTCCGTCCGCCCCGGCGCTCTCTGGAGGCCGGAGCTGGAGCGGTGGAGGTGCTCTGGGAGGGAGCTGTGTCAGGCTGTGGGCGGATGGGGCAGAGGAGGAAGGGGGGTGGTGGGCGAGGCGCCCCGGTCAGCAGGCGGTCTTTCTCCGCTGAGGGATCGCGGATCTTGGGGCGCTCCTCCCCGGGGTACGCGGCGGAGGGGTGGCCTAAGGCCTCGGCACCCCCGCGTCTCTTCCACAGCGGGGAACGCTGGCTGGCGTGTGCTCAGGGTGCGCGGGCACGGCTGCCCGGCGGCTGGTGGGTGCCACGGAAGAGCTCTGGTTAAAATTTATAATCCTCAAGCCAGGTATACTTTATTTACATTTATACATATCCATTTAGGTTTTATATATATTTATAAATAAATACTCAATCCAAAAAATACTTTATTGTGGCCCCCCATCTGCCCCATTCAGATCATATGCGTGAGCAGTGTAGCAGGAATTTCATTCTGCCTTACCATACACAGTGTGTTCATGTTTTCCTAGTCACTTTTGATTAAAAATACTCTTGTAGAGTGTAAATTGCCTGTAGAAACTGTAAGAAAGTGGCAGAAAAACACACAAGCTCAAGCTTTCCACCTTCCCCCAATTTGCAGTGTTACTGTCCAAAGAGCTTTCCATGGTTGAAATCAGTGTTAAAAGCATGAAAGCCTACAAAGCTCCAGGAATTGGCACTCTTTGGAAAAACTATGAGCAAAATGCTGTGACGGACAGAATATCAAGTTTGCAGGGGCATTTATTCATTATATGAAGAAGTGAGAACAGCCGTGGTTTTAAACATTTTTACAAAACAAGCTATTTAAGAGTTTTGTGTATATTTCTACGCTGAAAGATGTTAACACAGGTCACCTGTGTCTGAGAAGACAAAATTCAGGAGAGGAAAGCTATCGAAATTCCCTTTGAAGTGAATTGTATTAGAAGAGAAGGATTTACTTCAGCTACAAATGTGTAGAAAGACTTTGGCCACACCTGGTAAGAAGTAGCTCTAAACTCTCCACTAGCTAGCTAAAGCATAAATTCCTGTCCAATTAATAATTTTCATATGAAGGATGTAATTTAATAACAAAGTTTTAATTCCATGTGGTAGCAAGTCTGTTTTCCTCTGCTCAAGCGCAACACAAGCAAACACCAACTTGTGCCCGTCCCGCCTTATGTGATAGTACACGGTGATAACAGGAAGAGTACATCCCTCCGAGGCCTCGCACGAAATCCGGGGTCAGAGCAGAACTGCAGCAAGCAAAAATGCATGCCATCTTGAGATCTGCACGTTGAGAATGCATCCATGAAGACATTTCAAAGAAAGAGTGAAAGTATTCACCTGCTGGCTTGTGTAAGCATAGCAGGACCACTAAAATGTCATTTATAAATTTCTCCCTGAAGTGAAATTGACTGAAAATTCGGTATTTATAATATTCTAATAGAGTAAGGCAACTTGGGCAATACATCTGTAATTTTCAGTCGAGCCAATTCACGTCTAGGCTATCAGCTCACCAGAATTTACAGCATGGTTAAGTGAGGTGGGAGAACAATTACACGTTTCATTTTGAGGCCCCTCTCTCAAATGTTTGGAGTCTGAAAGGCAAGCGAAAAAACCCACAAACTCACAGGTGAAGAATTATTTTTTCTCTTGGATAAAGGCAGTGGGTTAAATGCAAGGTTTAGTGATGCATGCAAGAAGATGTAAACGGACTGCAAAGAAAGGTTTCCTTCCTGCTAACAAACTGCTTCGTCATTGCTATTGTTCATGATCAGTGTTTCTAAAGAGGTATTAAAAAGTGAAAGTGTGTTGGAGTATTATGTTTTCTCAGCGATTCAGTTAAGAGCAGCAATAAGAGGAGACCTAATAAAATACCAAGTTTGCTGAAGTTGCCTTGTGTCTGACTTTTTCGTAACGCTTGTTCTCTGTTTGAAAGTCTGCTTCGGTGGGAACTGCCCTAGCCACACAAAGATGTTTCTAGGCCACAGACACAGGACTGGGGTCGACTCCACAAGATCCTCTCTGCAGAGCTCTCCCAACAGCTCTCCTCTCTTTTTCCAGAGGGGAAAGAAAAAAAGACCTTTATTCAGTCTTAGGAAATGTTTCAAGGCATTGCAGGAATGCAGGACTGCAGGGGAAAAAAGATCACTGCAGTTCCTTTCGTATGAATATCTGTCTGAGGTTATGAGCAGGATGGGTGAATGTTAAATCCTGTGCTAGTTGCTGACAAAGCACGTGATAAACCACTCTTATTTTTCCCCAGAGAAACCAGTGCACTACTGTCATGCAACCCTGCTGTAAGTCTAGGTGAATTTAAGTGCTGGTGCATGGTATTACTAAAGCAATTCAGACTGAGTACATCCTCAGTCTGATTACTGTTAACAGCAAGAGGCATAAGGCAGATTTGGGACTACCATCTCTATATCCTTTGTTTTACTTCAAAAGTCAATAATGCAGAGAATCTCACGTGAGCAGGTTTCCTCTCTGTGCTGCTTTGTTCCACAGAGCAACACCAGCAATTTCTTCACAAAGTTAAGAATTTGCATAATTGCAAATCAGGTAAAACCGAACAGTATTCTACATGTAGTAAAATAAAGAATTTTTTGCTTTAGCAAGACCATGAATTTACAGTATTCATATGATGTGGCCTGGTCACTCTGGGGGAAGTGGTGCCCTTCACCCTTCCCGATTTACCCAGTGTACTAACCGCTATTAGTTCCCAATCACCAAAGCAAATCCAGTGAATATATCATGAGCATCATTTAAACCGTTTTCAGAAGTGAGTGCTGAACTAAAGGCTGATTTCTATATGGTGAAAGCTTATTTCTAGATGAGCAATGTTCTTCTCCAGTCTGACAGTGGAACCAGGAACAGGATAAAATTGGTTTCTCCATCCAATCAATATTGGCTGAAGCACTCAGGATGTTCCACAGTAATAAAGCAATTCCTTCCCAAAACAGCCCATAGACTAGGAGAGATGCTGGAGAGTTAATTCAATCTTTAGGATTGATCCTCAGGAACAGCCTTAACGTGAATCTTATTTTGTTTCCTCTTTCTAAACCCTGTGAAGCAGAGCGGTACCCTGGCCTCACCCAGCCTCAGGGCAGGGCTATATGGCACTTTGCCCGCCTTAAGGTGTCTCTTTGACTGCTTGGCATCAGCTATGAGAGCGGAGAATGGCCGCGCAAGGCAGTAAGGGTTCAGTCAGACCTACTGTGTCTCCTATAATAACGAATGCATGCTAAATTTTTGTAATGTTTAATATTGCTCAGGAGAGTTTTGCAAGGTAAATGATTGTTCACCTGTTATTTTGACTTGCTTTAGTCAAAACAGTCGCTGGAGAAAAAAATGCACAGTGCAGTCAAGGAGTGATAGCTGGGCAAACTTGAAAGGGGGCTCCAGAAGGCAGTGTAGAAAAGCCTATGGCCAGGTGATTTTTCCTGGTTTTATTGTATGTAGGTCCTGATTATTAACTTGGGGGTGTAAGAACGCTTGCTGAACTAGCACGTGGGAGGAAATCACTCCTATTAAAAGGCATGCTTAACTCTGAACAATAAAGCAATTTCATTGCTTCCTGAAAAATAAATTTTTTTTTTGCTGTCTTACACTACTGAAACTAATTTCAATTTAGGGTATTTCAGGTTTCCTTCCAAACTTCTTGACTTCTGATTTCAGACTCTAATGAAGTCTCAAGCTCACTCTTGCCTTTTTCTGCCCTCTCTACCTTTTGCTTTTTCATGATTTTATTGAATTTCATAACTGGAGCTGCCACTCTGTTGCCTATACTTCAACTCAGCTTCTTGAGCTGATTTTGTTTCATTAGGTATATCTGCCATACCATCTTGAATGTCATCCTAAGTGCTTTAAAAGCAGAATTTGTGGTCTTGCCTTAGGGATTTAATAGTCTTCTGGCCACTTTGCTATCTAATTGTTGTGAGCTAGCTTACATACATACTGGTTATGTTTCTATGTAAAACATGACTTAAAAATAAACAAAACCAAAAAACCCCACCTCTTTTCCACCATTGTATTTCAACTCCTTGAATCCCTCCAATGGTTTCCTCTCTTTTTCTAAACCCAAGCAAAAGTATTCCTCCTGTCCAGGTGCTGTACATCATCCACTTCGCAGCAAGCCTCCTTTTACAAGTGTGTTATTTTACTCCACCCTTCATCTCTCTGTTCCAACTCACATTTCTTACACTGTCATCAAAGCATTCATTACATATTTCTCTAGTTATGCACACACACACACACACACTTTCCTTCAGGTTTTCTCTTAAGAGGCATGCCACGTGGAGAACAACCACATTAGTTTTTTTCTTCTTTAATGATGTCCTGTAGGATAGTGAAGGAAAGAGCCTGGTATGCTGGCCCACCTGCCATTTCAGGAGAGAAGGTCACCGTCTGAGAAGGATTACTCTGACCTAGATGACAATGCATTTATACTTTGTCAAACTGTGTTTATTTATGAACATGCTGTGCATCATGAAAATTCTGTGCAACTTAGGGGTCAGTAGCAGCATACCTCATATCTTCCCTGCTGTGTTAAGTGCCGTACTTCCCACACTTCGTCTGTGGCTATCGTGGAATAGCTTATCTTCCCATAGTGGCCTGGAGGCTGTTCTCAGCTTTGCTGATATCCTTTGCTGCTCATTGCGTATGTGAATATTCAGTGACTATGAAGAGATTCTCCAGTGTGCGTTGCGGCACACACAGAAGCACGCTCAGCAAAACAAGTACACCATCAGGCTTCTGGCACATTAAAAAAACAAAAACAAAACCCAGAAAACCAACAACACTACATCATAGAGGCAGTTGTAGAGACCGTGGATAATTACACAGGACAGATCTGGACAATTCAACACAGGCTGCAATTTCCAATTTACTCCCAAGCATTCACTAGCATTTCTGGAGCAAGAATATAATATTTGGAAGAGTTGTGTGATTAGCAGTAGAGCGCTGGTGTTTTYGCATGTGGAGTGAGCCTCATGACTTGTCAAAGAAGCTTCTTAACTAGAAGCTGAGCTGCTAATGACAGCTAGTTTGCTCTGCCTGGAAAATAGCTACACCAGGTTGTAGAAAGATTTACCAACAGCAGTCATGTCAGTGCTGGCAGCTCTCAACTGTCAGGCAATGGCGGCTCAGGATTCGACAGTGAAAACATATAGAAATCCATAGGTTCCTGACATAACAAAGCAGACCTGAAACAGATTCCTTTCAGAGAATGAAATCCTTCGGAAGCGTTGAAGACATTGATGCCATAGTGCTAATTGTTGGCTTCCCAAAAAGCCAGAAAATTTAAGATGCATTACAACTTGTTTCCACAAGGCTTAGTGGGGAAGAGTAAATAGGAGGGAAAGGAGCACCAGATTAGGTTAGAAGATACATTTTGGCAGTGGCACCTGCGGTGGTGTGGGAACCAGTGCTCTGAAGAGGTCAGGTCTTGGTTGTTCCACAACAAGCTGAAACCTTATGCCATGAGAATGGTGTTTGCAGGTATCTCTTATCTTGCAAGGTATTGTCATATGGTCAACACATGAAAACAATGGTAAACACTGGAGAAAAACACACTTAGAAAGGTGCAGCCAAAATACCATCGGCTCCAAAAGTATTTGGATGGCAGCTGTAGAAAATGAGCCCTTAGAAAAGGACTTCCCTAGCAGCCATCCCATGGAGGGAGCCTGGGGTAATGCTTAGGTAATTTTAATTTTTTTTTTTTTAAACCTCAACTCATATTCTGTTTTTTACTCAAATACTTTGTTGGATCTGCAAAAGCACATTAAGGCTCCCAAGAGTCTGTTCTGAGCAACTGTCCACCATCTTTAATGTGATACAATTGATAAAAATAGATGCTGAGCTGGTCATGCACTAAGGAGGAGGCTGTGCTACATGCTTCATAGGCAACATTATCACTTCTATTTTGTTAAGGGTTTTTTTTGTAATTTCTTCCTTCCTTTCTTAAAGTTTCTGTGTCCTGTCTTTGTCACCGTGATGTGTAAAGTCCTTAGCAACATCCTTCTGGTGCAGGACAAACTGTCAATCCATCAAAATAGAGAGAGATAGGAAGAGTTTTCAGTAGTTTGAGGATCTTTATTTTTCAGCAGAATTCCTCAGGGCTTGTTTGTTGACCTGGTAGGGATTTTTCCTTAGGGTTGGTCTTTTTGTTTGCTGTTTTTTTGGGGGGTTGGCAGTGGGGAAAGGTGTCCGTTTTTCTTTTTCTCCTGAGCAGTAACAATTATCTAGCGTTCTTTGAAGTTTTGTTTCCAGTCTTCCAGTATCAACCTGCTTTTTTTCTTACAAAAACAGTATCATTCCCCCAAGCACACAGAGGGCCAGAAATTAAAATTTCTGTGGTGTCTCTAATACCTGGCCTGAATTTAATTATCTCATTATCCTAGGGGGCTTGGGTTTTTTTGGTTAAGTGTGGAAGTCTTAGAAGACATCTTATTTTTACTCTCTGAAGTACTGTATGCATTCACATGTCTTCTAACTATTTTACAAAAGTAGTCTGAGGTCTAAATATACTATCTTTTGTTTAGTTTGGGGTTTTTTTTGTTACTGCCTCTGCCATTTCTTGACTGCAGTTGTATTTGTATCTTGCCCTAAAATTGTCTAGTGACTGAAGTGCAATAATTCATGTTTCCCAAGGCACTGTGGAAAAGCTGGCTAGATTAAATACGTCAGTGTTCGTTCTTCCCAACCAGAAGAATGTTTCTATGAACTGGGAACTCAACTGTTGGAAAAAACAGAGAAAGATAAGGACCAGCGTATTGGGTGATCAGGAGACAAGTGGATTTACCAGTGAAATGGCAAATGCAATCCATACACTAGAAAAGAGTTGGGAGAGATGAATGCGGTCTTTAAGTCACTGTTAGATCATTGAGTCTGCATCTGTTCTGGTCATTCTTATTCAGAGAAAGATGAATTCACAACAGGAGCAGAAAAGGCTATGAAGATCAGCAGTGATACCAAGACCTTAATTTCAGGAAAGACTGGCAGAGCATGGTTAGTCCAGCATAACAAAGATAAGGAGGAAATCACACTGTTCTGTAAATTTAGCTTGAGGGTAGGAAAGGAGATRAACACCTAGAAAGAAGAACTGTTTGCACTAAGAGACAGAGTTAGTGCAGGCAGCTATAAACAAACTGTCAATAAACACAGCCTGGAAATGTATGGTTTTTATTCATGAAAAGAATGGGGGTTTGGAGTCATCTGCTAGTGGAAGAAACCAAACTGAAATCCAGCAAGGGATGGAGTTTGACCAATTTATGAAAGGGATTTCATTGTTTATGAAAGTGATGTAGTTGCCTGTGATAGTAGGAGCCTGAACTTAGTGAAAAATAAGAACATTTTCCATTGTATGCCTTCATAGCTAATTAATTACTGTTAGGGTTTTGGCTTTTATAATAGTCTACTGAACGAAACTTTCCACACTGGGATGGTGTTCAGATCTTCTGCTTGAGCAAAAAACTGAGGTAAGAGTCTAAAGCAGGCTACTTGAGAGAGAAAAAATTCACTGCTCTAGAATGGTCATCATTAGCCAATATGACTCACCTTCACCCTTTTGCATCTAGAAGAAAAATGCTCCTGGTCTGCAACCATCAGCAAATTTTCCCTGTTCGAATATCAGGAGAAAAAGAAGCAAGATCTTCCAGGGCTTTTCCTATGGAATATACATGTCTCTCTTAACAACTTTTCTCCTCCTTTAAACGGTCCTTTCAAAACAAACAAAAAAAATTCTCTTCCATGCTGTCATGGTTTAACCCCAGCCAGCAGCTAAGCACCACACAGCYGCTCGCTCACTCCCCCCTGGTGGGATGGGGGAGAGAATGAGAAGAGTAAAAGTGAGAAAACTCATGGGTTGAGATAAAGACAGTTTAATTTTAATAGGTAAAGCAAAAGCTGCACACACAAGCAAAGCAAAACAAGGAATTCATTCACTACTTCCCATCGGCAGGCAGGTGTTCAGCCATCTCCAGGAAAGCAGGGCTCCATCACACATAACAGTTACTTGGGAAGACAAACACCATCACTCCAAACATGCCCCCTTCTTTCTTCTTCCCCCAGTTTTATATGCTGAGCATGATGTCACATGGTATGGAATACCCCATTGGCCAGTTCAGTTAGCTGTCCTGGCTATGCTCCCTCCCAGCTTCCTGTGCACCTGGCAGAGCATGGGAAGCTGAAAAGTCCTTGACTAGTAGACTACTTAGCAACAACTAAAAACATCAGTGTGTTATCAACATTATTCTCATACTAAATCCAAAACATAGCACTACCCCAACTACTAGGAAAAAATTAATTCTATCCCAGCTGAAACCAGGACACATGCCTTTAGTCTTCCATTTCCTCTATTTGGGCTTCACTGCTAACTAGCATCAAACCAAAAAGAGCTTTCTGGTTTTTCAGCCCATGAAGCATCCCTTCTCAAACAGGCTCATTACTGGCTGATGGGAGACACTTGCACAATCGCCACTCACCCCAGCTCCTTTGGGAAAGCAATCTATTCGTTCTTCCCCAAGATGTCAGGCTAGAACTTACATGGTTGACACCAACTTCATCCATTGTTGAAGCAGTCTTAGCAATGGGTGAAAAGGTATATCCTGGCCTCCACAAACTCAAGAGCACAGAGTCCTTTTCAAATTCTTAACTTCCCAGTTCACAGATATTCAGAACAACCACCCCATTTCTTAACTCAGGATGCATTTCCTCTGCTGACTGAGCCCTGCTCAGATATACCCAGGCCTTGACTCACTCAAGCATGCTGGAAACAGCTGAGGGAGCAGCAAACAGCTTGCAGCTTCATGTGAAGACCTACTTTGGATTTGACACCAAACACCTGGTCCCCAAAATAAGAAGGGCAGTGACTGGTTTGAAGCCACAATAGCTCCCTATAAAATGCTTTGGCAAACTGTTTTGCAGAAAAATTTCCCTAGAGGTCAGCATAGCAAAGAACATGAAACCAGACACTGAATTTGCACGAGTATTTCTCCTGCAAGAAATACTCTGTCATCCTCTAAATGCCCTTGAAGGCACTGCCTCCGAGTTGCTGCACTTGGGACAGCTCATAATTCTAAAAGTAAACTAAAATCATTCATACCATTCCCCGCTCAAACTTAGGGGTGAAAGCTAATGTTTCTAACAACTTGGTACTGCCTGGGAAAGAGATAGGATGATCCTACACCTAAAGAAGAGAATTCTGCCTCAGAAGTTCTGGGGGTTAACTTCTCAGAGGTGCCAACTATTTCGCTCTATAAATGAAGGTGAAGAGGGCCATAAAACTATTTCTAGTTTTGCAGCAGATGTCCTGTATGATGGGCAACAGGCTGTCTCACTGCTTTATCTCGGTTTTCCCAATAGTAAATGCAGGTAACAGCCTACATGTTCACATAAGCACACTCCATTTTTTAAAAACAAAAACAACCCTTCCCTTCCCTTCCCTTCCCTTCCCTTCCCTTCCCTTCCCTTCCCTTCCCTTCCCTTCCCT
>JAYKAV010003286.1:10483-74777 GCA_035582835.1 Phoebastria nigripes
AAAAAAAAAAAAAAAAAAAAAAAAGCCCTGATTTTGCTTATATATTTCCTAGCCATTTACAATATGCTTCACTTAACTTTTTGTCCAAAGCTCAAGAAACCAAAGCCATGAAGTAAAATCATTTCAGCTTAATACTAACAAAAGGTGCCATATATTTCCTTTTAGACAATGAATGCATTTGGGACCTGAGAAAGCCATTCCTCATTAGGTGATTAAGATGTGGAACACATCACTAAGAATATTTATTTTAGTAACTACTTACTAAACAAATGTGTAATTTCAGCTTGTCTTATTTGCATGTCTGAGTGGAAAAATAAAGGAAACTGCATCTCATATTTTGTTTCAAATAAGTACTCGTTAGTTAKGATAATGCAGAGTAATAAGAGTAGTGATTTGGCTCTTATCAAAGTTATTTTAGCCGTTAATAAACATCCTTAGAGAAGTGATCACTCACTTCCTTAGGGGACACTGCTGTTATTAAAAGAAATTCCATTCTAAACTGTTTACCTTTCTGTAAGATGCTTTTGGTTAATTCCCTTTGGTGCTAAGAGAACATAGTGTTAATTTGCAGAATGTAAAACAGACTATTCAAAAGTTCAAATACATAAAAAATACAACATTCTGCATACAGATTAAGTTTGTTAGTATTAATATAATCACTTACCCTCTGTCATTCATCTACTGTACAATATTATGACCAAAGGTCAAGAAAAAGTATGTTTTCCTTGCAGACAGCAGAACACATCTGTGTTGTTAATAACATGCTTAAGATAAGATGGTTGATGCTATTAAAGTCCAAGTCACTTCTGTGGAGGAACAGCCACTGAAGAGAAAATTTCAAGGTTTCAATTTATCAGTCTTCATCTCCTTTCTGACTAAGAGTAATCAGATTCTTGCAAGTATTCTTGTCCTAAAACTTAATTCATATTAAGTAGCCTGTCTTGCATGCCCAGTGTTCTCTGTATTGACTCTTTCAACTTCTACTATCTTACCACTAAGGAAAGTCACTAATACAAACAATAGGGCTCTGGAGAAATGAATAGGAAGTCTAAAAAGTATAGACTTTCAAAAAACTGAACTTCCCAGTTACTGTGTAACATGAGCAGGGGGAAGAAGGTGAGAACAAAGCAGATTAAAAACTTGCTTTATTCTTCCTATTTTTCCAGGTCTCCTTCTTATACGTACCAGCAAAGTCTCACAATTTGTATACCATTTTGGTATTTATTAATTGCTTTTTTAATTAGAGAAGAGTGGCACTCCTTATTGGGACAAATTAGATGCAGTTAATCCTAATTAGATTAACAGATTTAAACAGGCTGAGTTAGAAAAGAAAGATTTTTCATTCTTTATAGGCAAAGCAATGTTATAGGTAGGGTCTGTTGGTCTTCATTAGTTTGTGCTTAGAATTCAGGGATTTTTTTTTTGTTACTGTTAAGAAATTAATTAGCTAGAAAGACTTAGTTTTTGGTTGTGGTAGATTATCGTGCAGGCAGGCTAGTTTAATCCATTACCAAAAATATCTAAAACATATTGTGCTAGCTCGATCAAAGAAGTAAGCAAGCTTTAGCCTAGTGAAGCTATAATAATAATATTATTTTCCTCAGAAATAATTTTCATCTGTCAGCATAATCTTGACTTCTCATTTTCCTCTTTAAAATTAGTTTAGGAGGAAATAAGATAAGTAGTAAGTTGATTTTTTTTTTTTTTTTTTTTAATATGCATTATGAAGAGCAAGTTAGACAGTACTTAAGTCAGATGCTCTCAAATCACCTAATGAAATTTAACCTC
Source organism: Phoebastria nigripes (assembly GCA_035582835.1). Lineage (NCBI taxonomy): Eukaryota > Metazoa > Chordata > Aves > Procellariiformes > Diomedeidae > Phoebastria > Phoebastria nigripes. The sequence continues at coordinate 12,272 of JAYKAV010003286.1, forward strand.
TAGCATTTCTAACAATCCCAGGATCATTAGCAGTTATATTTCCGAACTAAAAAATGCTAGTTGAAAACTATTTCAAATGGCTGGGATGAAAGGAAATGTACCTGTCTTAGAAAAGATCTGAGGAATTCCAGACTAACTSTTTTAGCTTAATTTCCCAGAAGGAAACAAAGATTCAATCTGTAAAAGCCCTCAGGAAAATAAATAATTGTCATCAGAGGTTTGACGAAAATATACTGTGTCAATAGCAACTTTTACCTGACAAAGATGAAATTTCTATAGGTGACAGTAGCAATAATCTTGACTTCTGTAAGGCTTTGATATTGCCTCACATAGTGTTCTTGTGAGCAAAACTAAGCAGCTACGACCTAGGTAACACCAGTACGAGAAAGTTTTCCCAACAGTTGTTCTGTTATCCTCAAACAATTATCAATGGATCTTTGTCAGACTGGAAGGATGTACACAATGGATTTCTACAAGACCTATCCTGAGTGTGATAGTACCCATTCTACATCTGAGCCTTATGAAGAATGTAGTCTCTGTTATGAGATAATAAGGAAAAGAGAGAAGGAAGTGAGCAGAGCTGGAGTTTGTGGCTTGGACTCTGTGTGAGGTTTGTACATGCAGTGGCTACTATCAGCCTTCTCCACGCGGCATAATAGGGGAACAAAACATAGCACCTCATCTGCTGAGGAGACAGGACTGTTGCTTATTTTCTAAGAGTTCACAGGAAGGCTAAGGCAGCTGGGGAGTTTGACTTGTATGAAGGAGTGGAGCAAGTCCTCCAGAAGATACTTGTCTAGGAGGGAAGGGATGGGTTGGAATGACAATGGCTGGAGATAACAAAGGGAGGAGTGAGAACACAACTAGTAGGGGTGGGAGAAGATGTATTGGCTAGCGGGTACAGGGAGTCATGCCAGAAAATGGGGTGCAGTGTAATCAAATCAGAGAAGGGGAGTCTAAGCTAAAAAATAAAATAAAATAAACCCCCAAGATCTTCCAGGATGAAGAATAGGGGTATTAACCTTGCAAATGACACTAAGCAGGCAAAACTGCAAACACTCAGCAGGATGGGACTAGGATACAAAATAGTCTCGATAAACTGAAGAAAGGGTCTGAAAAAATTAAATACTAGTCAATATAGGAAAGCACTCTATGTGAATAGGAACAATGAATGACTTAAGTACAAGCGGGTGCAGAGGAGGGCCATGAAGATGATCAGAGGGCTGGAGCACCTCCCCTATGAGGACAGGCTGAGAGAGTTGGGGTTGTTTAGCCTCGAGAAGAGAAGGCGCCGGGGAGACCTTATAGCGGCCTTCCAGTACTTAAAGGGGGCCTACAGGAAAGATGGGGAGGGGCTCCTTATCAGGGAGCGTAGTGATAGGAYGAGGGGTAATGGTTTTAAACTGAAAGAGGGTAGATTGAGATGAGATATTAGGAAGAAACTCTTTACCGTGTGGGTGGTGAGACACTGGAACAGGTTACCCAGAGAAGTTGTGGATGCCCCCTCCGTGGAAGTGTTCAAGGCCAGGTTGGGTGAGGCTTTGAGCAACCTGGTCTGGTGGAAGGTATCCCTGCCCATGGCAGGGGGGTTGGAACTAGATGATCTTTGAGGTCCCTTCCAACCCAAACCATTCTATGATTCTAATACAGAGAGTTACAGGACATGTAACAGTTCTGCAGTTATAATTAGATTGTTATTTATAAGTCACGTGAAGTAAATATTCTGCTTCATCAGAAGTACTATGTCCATTTTGATCACAAAAAGTCTGTACATTTGCAGGCCTGCCTCCATTTTTGACCTAATAAAAATCAGATTTGGTTAGTTTAGAAAAAGAGAAGACAATGGCAAGACAAAACAGTCTTCAAATACATTAAATGTTGCTTTAAAAAAGAAGGAAATTAAGTTGTTCTGTGTTCACTGAGAGTAGGACAAGAAAGGTTGTGTTTAAACTGCAGCATTAATCTGTTAAACATGAGTAAGATCTTTTTAATTATTAAAGCAGACAAGCACCAGAGTTGACTGCTATAAGGATTAGGAATCTCCTATTTGGAGATTTTCAGCTATAGATCAAGCTGGCATCTTCCAGAAAGGCTTTTGTTATCTCTTTTAGGATTTCTGCCTTAGAGGGCAACTAATGACCTCTGAAAATCCCTTTCAGGTCTCCAGCCTTCAATTTCCTAATGATAAATCTAAAAAAAGCTCACAAAGGGAACCTTATAAAGAACTATTTGCTCAAAAAAAACCCAACAACTTGTTTTTACAAGTTTTATTAAATGACTGGCTTGGCCAGGGAGCATATATACAGTGTTTTCTGTGGGTTCTGTCAGTATAAGTTTCATTTTCACAGTACTCTGTGCCACATTACCAAGTTTTCCTTCACAAGCATTTTCTATTGTTTGGCCTATGGTGGCTGTAACATAAAATTAGCTTTTACAATTTTTTTTGGTCTAATTAGACTGCAATGAAATTCCCTCAAGAAACAGAGAAGTTGGACAAACTACACATGAAAAGTTTTTCTACAGTCAAAACTGATCTAGATTGTTTTATTTTCTATCATCAGTACAGAATTTTAGTCACACAGAGAGTTTCATTACACTAATGCTTAATTTGTTCTTTAGTCAGGATTTGGAACAGATTTTCTTTTTCCCCCTGTTCTTGACCTTTAGATGATGGCAATATTAACAAAAGACAACTGAGACCAAAGAGGGACATAACACATGATCTCTCTGAATTTGTGTGTCTTCAGAATTTACACAACTGATTTACACAAAATGATTGCTAATCATAAAACATAGAACTTAACTTACACAGGCCTACTGGAGGAATTGCTGTGATTTATTAGGCAGTCTGAAGTGTCTGATTCCATCTACCATTATCTGGTACCCAAACGCTTTTATAGTTCTATTTTCACTTTCAGTTCACCTACACAGACTTAAGTAACTACACAAACACGACTGTTTATAGCCTTCACTTCCATGCCAATGTACCAAGTGCTTCAGTTTGCATCTGCCATTTTGCGCCCAGAGTCAGCTGCTCAGTGGTAGGGTGCCTCCTACTCCATGTCTTTGGTCTTGTCATTTACATACACAGAGATAAATGTTATGTATATCAGTTGATTTAAATGCTTCCTGTTTTGTTTTTCTACGTTTTTCCTGTCAGAAAAGAGTTAGCTATCCTATCTATCTACATGTTGATTTCTACTGAATTCCATCCATCCCAAATGCAATAGAATACAAGACTAAATGCAAGCACTAGAAGCATATTTCACTTTAACAATAGTAAAATAATGCTTCACTCAGATGTAATATGGACACATACTTAAACACAAAGGACAGTTGTGATCAGAATTTCAGCATGGCACAAGCACAATTAATGCTTTTTGTTGATGACTCTGTCTATGCTATCAGCTGTGGGCAATTTTCTTAAGCTCTTGCACAATTCTGTATGTGGTTGGGTTATGTCATCCCAAATAGAAGTTTCCTGTGTTTCCTTTCCATTCTGAGACATATAGTTTCCTCCAAATAGGAGATTCTTGGTTTTTCTCAATACTCTTCAGTATACACCATTCTGATAGTATAACTAAAGACTTCATTAAACAACTAAGTCACATTTTATATTCTGTTTTCTAAAGCTAGTCCCTCTCCCACTTGAAGTTTATTCTTAAGTCGTCATCTATGTTTATAGATATAGGGTCTCTGAGTTCAATCTGTTCATTTGACATAGATAGGGTTAAAACCATACATGGATATAATACTTTTGCAACTTTTTGTTATTAACATTTTAACACCTATCTAATTACAGTAGTGTTGATGTTTATTAAACTTGTTTACTTGTATTTGCTTGATTCTCTTCAGACTATACCACTTCCTTTTGATTACAGATCAAACAGAGCATTTTGTTCTTTACAGTTATGAAGTCTAGGAAGCAAATGGCATCTGCCTATCTACCATCTCCTTCTACCTGCTTCTCCATCCAATGCCAATGAAATATTCTGACAACAATTATATTATGGATTCTAAACATTGGAAGCATCTAATAAGAAAGATGTGGAACTTTTTTCAGAGCAGTTGTTATTCCCAGAAGTGTATGAATAAAATGATATATTTTTAAATGTCATTACAGAAGTGCAGTCATTAGGCATATCTTTGGTAACTGTGCAAAAAGAGTGGGATACATTTTATTCATTGATGTTCAAATGAAAAGAAGTTTGAATATACAGTTGAAATGCAGAAATTTAGGTAGAGAGACAGTGTTTTTTGAAATCAAGTGCTCAAAGAGTTTTAAAGTTAAACTCAGTTGACAGCCATCATTTTTAACAAAAYGACCCTCCTTTGTATCTTTCCAGGACATGTAATTTGGAAAGAATTCCCCATGTATTGAATCATGAATTACAGTAGAACTGAAGTTTGCCTATGGCACTATTTCAGGCAAAACCTTACCACAGCGCTCACTGTTTAGCTTTATGGAGAGAGTCACAATATGATTTCTAACCTTGGTATATTTTTATTAATTAGGAATATTAAATGTCTAAAGAAAAAGAAACACCAGGTTACATCAGGATCTTATTCTAGGCCCAGTTCACTTGCAAAAGACAAGCATCATCCCATCATCACAGACTAAAAGATCATATTTAGACATTCTTGAAGACAGTAGCTCAGAATCAGAGAGGAAAAATAAAAGGTCTTTGGTTAGACTGCAAAATTTTGATGAGATCCCAGTTGCATAATTCTAGCTTGTCAGTAAGAATATACAACTTCTAGGAAGCAAATTCAGTTTTGTAGGTAATGGTCTGAGTATCATGTATAAGATTTGATTGCAAGCAACCAAGATATAATTTAGATTAAACAAAGTATTCCTGTTAGCTAAAATAATTAATTTCCTCTAAATGGAGAGCAAAGACGACCACTGTTACAGCATATTGTTAGCAGCAATTCTAGAAACAAAACTATAAACGACTTTTTCAGGAAAGAACTGTTCAAATGTTGCAGTTGTTACATAAAAAATAAAACACAAATGGAATCAGTAAATGCTATGCAGAATGTGATATTAAGTGTACGCTGTCCAGATGTTGTTGTTGAAACAAGAAGATGATATGGCCRTAGTGGTAACTAAGGTTTGTATTCCCCAAAGAATGTCCTGGGCTAGCCTGTATGAGGAATGGCTCTGCTAGAAACTCTTGTACTCTGCATAAGCCTCACCGTATGTCTGCAACTGGGAGGGGCAAATGCTGATGCTTAAATAAAGTGATCAACCTCTCTATCTTCATACCTCCATAACCAAAGAAACCTTCAGTAGCTCCTGTGTCCCCAACAAGCAATGCATTTCTGCATACTGAGTTAGTGCTTCCAGTGATACCCAAGAGAAATGCGCACATGCCACGATTGGATATGGGGATTTTTGATTCAAAGAACCGCTATCTCTGCTATTACAAAGGTACTGCTTGTGAAAACTACCACCTCTTGACATCTCCTGTTTACTTTCACGTTTTGTGGGAAAACAATCTCATCTGCCTCTTCCTAATTTAAGATGAAGTACCAAAGAAATAATAGTCTTTGGTAACTCTGTTGGATTCCTCCATTTTAACAGGTGAAACTACATAGAACAAAAATACAGCTGCCACAAATGAATAAATATGTCTCTCTATATAAGCATACATATCAGTATCAATAATGGGATTAGCGATTGCTGTGATGGGAGAGTTAAGGAGACTGATAGATTAAGCCAGATTTAAACTTTAAACAACACTGGGCTAGACTGACATTCATTAACAACATACTTTGTGCTAATAGTTAGTTCTTACATAGTAATATCTTAACACTTAACTAAGTTAGTTGTGACTATACAGTACCACAGAGATGATACTAGATAGTTAGCGCTGGTGGCTGAGGTCCTTGATGGCTCTCAGTCCCTGAGGTCAAGGTGACCAGGCTTCAGAGCTCTTCCAAAAGGAAAGTCAGAGCTGAAGAGACTGACTTTTTTTACCCATCTCTCCTTGCTCACGTCTGGTGTTTTTATATTGCTTTCCCCCCTCCCAAAAGGAGGATCTCATGTGTTCCCAATGCTGCTTATCTTGTTTCTGGTTTTGTCAGTTRTCCTTCTTGTGTGTTCAGCAGAATGTCCTGCTCATTTGCAGTCCCTTTTGCTTATTTTGTTCTTTATTCTTGATCTTGAAAATTGTGTTACTTGTAGTGCTGTTTACATGTTTTCCTATGCCATCTGAGTGCAGCTATACAAGTCTTTGCCTTCTTTGGAGGTGACATTGCTCACATAGTTATGCAAAATGCTTATAGGTTGTGCCTGGCCGTGCAATCACAGTGTTACAAAATATGTTGGTTACAGTACTTTTGTATGCTTATATTTGGGTTCAAGAGAAGCTAATATTGATTCTACACTGATTAATGCACTTCTCAGGAATAGCCATTACAGGCCTCTGTTTTGACTACACAGCTGTAAAAATAGGCTGCTTATTGGACAGAGATGTATTTGCTTCTTATAAGAAAAAGTTATTCTGTGTGGGGATCTGCATTTATATTATCTGTGAACAGCTGCAGTGCTCCTTTACCAGCTTAGAAGCCACATGTTTTACCCTTAATAAATTAATTGAATAATAGTACGATGCAGAAATCAATACTGGAATACCAGTCCCTAGTCCTTAATGCCACTGAGTTCATAGAATTCCAGTTCATGATGGCTGCTGATGATCCTGAGTAAAAATAATTATGTTCTGCAAGTATTTGGTGAACAAAATACTTTATGTCTTCACAGGTGTCGTTATTTAATCCGGCAGGCAGCTAAACACCACACAGTTGTTCGCTCACTCCCCCTCAGTGGGATGGGGGAGAGAATCAGGAAAAAAGGTAAAACTCGTGGGTTGAGAGAAAGACAATTTAATAGGACAGAAAAGGAAGGGAAAATAATAATAATGATAAAAGAATATACAAAACAAGTGATGCACAATGCAATTGCTCAGCACCCGCTGACCGATGCCCAGCCAGTTCCCAAGCAGTGGCCACACACCCCCAGCCAACTCCCCCCAGTTTTCTGTTCAGCATGGCGTCATATGGTATGGAATATCCCTTTGGCCAGTTTGGGTCAGCTGTCCCGGTTGTGTCCCCTCCCAGCTTCTTGTGCACCTCCAGCCTCCTTGCTGGCAGGGCAGTATGAGAAGCTGAAAAGTCCTAGACTTAGTGTAAGCAGTGCTCAGCAACAACTAAAACATCAGTGTGTTATCAACATTATTCTCATCCTAAATCCAAAACACAGCACTGTAACAGCTACTAGGAAGAAAATTAAAACTCTATCCCAGCCTAAACCAGGACAACAGGCAATAGTAATATTATAGGTGGCACAAAACCAATCATAGGCTGTATCCCAAATGCAGAACTTCCTCCAGAAACGGAAAATTTAGCCTACTAAATCCATAATATGATTCTCCTCATTTAGAGTATTAAATCTACCCAAAGGATCTCTGTATCCAACAGATCTGACCAACACCCTCTTGCTTTTGGTGAGGTATTCAGAGAGATCTGTTTAATATAGTCTTTTTAACAAGACTCTATGGGACTAATCTCAAATCTAGTGGAAATATTAGGATGATATTTTTGGCAAGGAGAATTTCTTTGAATAGTGTCATATACAGCCTGTTAACTTTTCTGAAGTAGTCTCCTGATGATGTGGGAATAGGATACATTTTTAGATTCAGTTTCTGAGTCATCTGTGAAACACTTCTCTTAGCTCTTCTGGGAGTGTTTTCCTTGGCTCATTTGGCCATATTTGTTCAAGGGAAATTCTCCCTAACTTTACAAATTCTGTGGTTCTCTTTGCAGTCAATGGAATCCATCTAGGTAGGAAAAAAGATTCACATTTCCCATCACTGAGAAGACACTTAGGTTTTTTGCTGAAAAGTTCTATTGCAAGGTCATAGAGGTTGAAATACAAAAACAAGTTTATTGGTTCATTATGAGACTTAAGATACTCAATAAACCTGTATCAGTGGTTTCTAAGTAGATGATGGCCTCCACATTCCTTCTGCAAGCAATCTCCAAAGGGAAATAGATGATATTTATGTTCCCATAATAACATCGCAGATCTCATGGAAATACCTGAGACCTGATAACTTATTTCAGATGCATTCAGAATACATAACTTGAATGTCTGTAAGACTCTGTGCAGGAGTACCCACTAGTATAAAGTCCTGACATGGCATGACAAGTTACCTCAACCCCACTTCTAAAGTCARTGTTGTCCCGGCTCCAGGTCTGGTTTTGAAAATAGCCTTAAAGCTAGTCTCATCAGACAGAGTTGCCTTATGTAAAATGGTTTACTAATAGCCCAGAGAAAGACAAAAATGTTTACTCACTGGGATGGGTTTTATCCCTCATTTCTGCATGGTCTTAGCACACACAGGTGCACATTTCTGGGGAGCAGAAAAAAGAGTTAAGAGAGTCTGTGCAGCAAACATAGGTTTATTAGCCTGGAGCCATTTCTGATACTTTTCCACATGCATTAAAACTATTTAACTGTGCATTGATTATCAAGGGCAAAGTTAGAGGATATCTATATTTAATATACTACCAACACTTTGATTTCTGTCTTTCTGTTTCATGTTGATTAGACTGGTAAGGCAGGCTGCAGCTTTTTATTAAATTTAGAGAATGTCAGTCAAACAAAAGATGTTTTATCAGCTTCCTGTGTGAAAAGAACATAAATGGGAACATTAGATTTAAAAGAAAAAAAGATGACAAGAAACTGCTCATCTCTAACCATTTGATATCATCTGCAGTTTAGAACTGGAATATATACATTTCAGATAAAAAGAGCACCTTTTATTGCCTTTACCCTAAGCCATGGAACTTTACATACAAATATATAGCAAATTTTGAGTCCTTAGAGAAAAAGTTTTAACCAATCTCCAGCAGGGCTTGGATACTCTATGTTTTGCTATGTAAGGTGATATGAATATAGCTAACCTTGAATGTGAATTAGTATATTTGACTGTACAGTAAAATATTTGTGATAATAACACTATTGGCTGAAAGTTTGATAGTGCTGAGTTATCTCATCATCCTTTAGATTCTAATCAAGGCCATTTTCTATAGTCTTTGACAACAGATTTTATGCCAATACTGATATTCCAACATAATTAGATATTCCTAGAGTAAATTCAGAGGAATAAAGTTCCCAATGAACAGGAGACCACTTGTGTCATCACTGTCTATGGCTATATTAACGAGTTGTATAGCAAAAAAGGAGAAGATCTGTAGAGTGTTATTAAGGAGGATTGGATGTGTTATGAGGGAGAAAGGAGGCTGCTTTGGACTAGCTTTACTCTGGTCCCAGGGACCGAACATGGATTAATTACTGGAGTGCATCAGGTGTGTATTGTGTGCACATCTTTCAGTTTAGTTTCACCCAAAAGAAATACAGCTCATATGCTCTGAGGCTATTCTGTGACTGGGCTCAATCAGGTTTGTTTCAAAACTGCACCCTTGATTGTCACTAAAACACTAATGTACACATTGCACTATTTTAGTTTATCAACGAAGATTCAGCTTCAGTTGTCCCTAAACACAGCATACAGACAATTTATCCAAGCAAAGACTCCATTTGCTTATTTTACTAATTGCCATAAGCTGAATTGGAGAGATCAGTTTTGTAGCAAGTATAATCTGGGGGCCATATTCATAGTTATGACAGGCTACAAAGCTTTTCAATTTTAATTTTCTGCTGCAATTTCAACTTAAGCTGGAAGAAACTTGCCATAGTAGCACTTGATCTCTCTTTTACTCAATAGTTAAAAAACTAAATAGGGTAAGCAAACCTTCTCTCACCTATCAGCCCTCCTTATAGTTCACCAGATCAAATTTAGTGACGCAATGTAGGGTGAACTTGTGTTGCAGAAAGGCCTTCGGCAGCCTGATCTAAGTTGGCCCTGCTCTTAGTAGGCAGTTGAAGCAGACGACCTCCATAGGTCCCTCCAACCAAAATTATTCTATAATTCCACGATTACTATCTCCTTAGTGCTGGCTGATTTGGCAATAATTAGGTGTTTTTGACATTACAAGTTTTCATCAAATCAGATCTTTCAGCTAGTACTAAATTAACCTAATAGCATTGATACGAATGGATTTTACTTTCTCAGATTATCTCTGGAAAATTCAGGACTGTTAATGAGTAGAGAAGTAATGCTCTCATAACTTGACAATTAAAAAAAAAGGGCTAAATATTATTAAATATGAACCTTCTGTACCATTACCTGCGTACCAGACTGATGAAAAGTATTGGAGTAGGGGAAGTCTATAAACTCAATTTGTTACTTAGTAAGGGATTGTTTTTCAATGTGTGTCACTACTAAAAAAAAAAAAAAACTTACAGATTTTGTTTTCAAGGGTCATTACTCATAAATATAACTTTTTTTTTTCCCTYCCCCCTACCCCCCTCTCCCCCGCCCCGGATAATTAGCAGGAAAATAAAGCCATTTGGCCTTTATAGAATCATAGAATGGTTTGGGTTGGAAGGGACCTCAAAGATCATCTAGTTCCAACCCCCCTGACACGGGCAGGGATACCTTCCACCAGACCAGGTTGCTCAAAGCCTCACCCAACCTGGCCTTGAACACTTCCACGGAGGGGGCATCCACAACTTCTCTGGGTAACCTGTTCCAGTGTCTCACCACCCACACGGTAAAGAGTTTCTTCCTAATATCTCATCTCAATCTACCCTCTTTCAGTTTAAAACCATTACCCCTCATCCTATCACTACGCTCCCTGATAAGGAGCCCCTCCCCATCTTTCCTGTAGGCCCCCTTTAAGTACTGGAAGGCCGCTATAAGGTCTCCCCGGCGCCTTCTCTTCTCGAGGCTAAACAATCCCAACTCTCTCAGCCTGTCCTCATAGGGGAGGTGCTCCAGACCCCTGGTCATCTTTGTGGCCCTCTTCTGGACCCACTCCAACAGGTCCATGTCTTTCTTATGCTGGGGGCTCCAGAGCTGAACACAGTACTCCAGGTGGGGTCTCACCAGAGCAGAGTAGAGGGGCAGAATCACCTCCCTCAACCTGCTGGCCACGCTTCTTTTGATGCAGCCCAGGATACAATTGGCTTTCTGAGCTTCAAGCACACATTGCTGGCTCATATTCAGGTTTTCATCCACGAGTACCCCCAAGTGCTTCTCCGCAGGGCTGCTCTCAATCCACTCATCGCCCAGCCTGTATCCATGTTTGGGATTGCCCCGACCCAGGTGCAGGCCCTTGCACTTGGCCTTGTTGAACTTCATGATGTTCACACAGGCCCACCTCTCTAGCCTGTCAAGGTCCCTCTGGATGGCATCCCTTCCCTCTAGAGTATCATTTATGGGACAGTTAGGACTCAGACTCTTGATTCTTCATCCTTCAGGCTACCTTCTTCTGTAAGCATATGAGATGCAAATAAAAATAAATAAATTTCTTCTCTGTAAAGCCCATATAAACATTTCTGGATGATAATGGCTGCTGAGACATGAGGAAAACAGTCCTTTTCAAGAAGCAAGAGCACAGAGCAATAGAAAGGGCAGGAATGCATTCAGGCAAACGAGTCATTTTGCCTAGCCTTGTCATAGATAGTTAGGTAATACAGCACCAGGTGTTGATGATTTACTAATCATGTTTCAGTTGTGAAAAATTATATACAATTATCAGGAAAGTGTTCACTATAATTGCAGCATTAGCTTCATGGTCTTGATGTCTGTCCCAGAAAAGCTAAACACAGTGATGAATTTTTACAGCTTTTCACATTTCTGCAATAACTGATTTAATACACTTACAGGTGTAATAAGCAACCAAGCAACTGGAATGGTTTGAGACTTGCTAACCCAGCAGTTGTGGAGATCACTTCAGGCTTGCAATTGCAATTAGTTAGCCCTGGTTTGATTTAGTTAATTACCATTTCCAAAAGGTTACTTGTACAGTTCCTCTGTCATTACTTCTATTTCTTTGTTTTCTTTTGACCCATCTTTTGAATTTCATCCTGGGAAAACTGATTTGCAACCATTCATTCACTTGAAATTTCTATTTAAAGGTGGACAGTTTGAGTTGGAGTTTGAGTTTTATTTCAAAGTTTATTTTTGTAGTATGATTAGACATGCTTAATTACTTACAGTATCTTTGTTTTTCTCAGTTTATCCATGTTTTAAAAGTAATAGTGTTTCCTTGCTCCATTGAGACCTTAAGAGAGCCCTCATTGTCATGGGTTGACCTTTTAGGGTATTATTTTGATTGTTGTGACAAACAGGTATCTTTTCTGAAGCATCCGTATTATATCTTCCACTGAAAAGTAAACCCTGAAATATGTTATTTCTCATATCCATCTGATGAGAGCTTTACTATTACCCATACATTATATGTAAATATCAGCTCAAGCTAGTGGACCAAAAGGTATTTGGAGTGTAGCAGTCATTTAGAGATTCAAATGTGACTTTAAAACAGTGTTGAAATGCAGAGTCTCATTTTGGATCTAAAACATGTCATCTTCAAACTGTAAGCACAAGTAATTTTGCTGTTTGGATGTCTGTTTTACTCTCTGAGGCATTTAAATAGATAGCTAATTTAAGTCAGGTGCCCTTCTAAGTTGCAGAAAACAAAATACCTTACTAACTTATCTCTTGGAGTTGTGAAGGAATAAAATGGGTGATTGGAAGAAGCTCATTCTTAATGCTTTTTGAATGAAGGATTACTGATCTGCCTCATCTATTTCTTTGTTATTAACATCCATTTCTGAGTATATGCTAAACAAGCTTTCTCAATAAACTCAGCAGTAAAGCATGAGATTTTTTGTTTAATATAACAATATATTAAAAACTTGATTTGTTTAAAGAAATAAGCTGTTTTTTAAAAGTTCAGATTTTATTTTTATGCTGTTAATGACAGTGTGGTTGCATTTTGCTGATCTAGAGCTCTGTGTACATGTGAAATTATTCAGAGTAATTATACATTTTTAAACAGTTACCCATCTTACTCTGTAAGAACTAGTGATCTGACTCCTGCAGTTCCTAATCATTTGAGTAGCAATGAAAGTAACATCAATGTAAAGTGTTTCAGAGGGGAATCCACTTGCATTTCAGCAGTGATAAAGGGAGAAATTTTCAGAGTAAAATGCTAGTTGCCATTAAGAACAGAATTTCACTGCAGATTACGGTGAGCAAGAAATCCCTTCAAATAGTTTATCTGATGCTATTTTTCTTTATAATGTGAAACCAGCCACAGTAATTATATTAAATGATGTAAATTTATGTTTACATGTTTTGTAAAGAAACATATATGGGGCAACTTTTCCTTCCTAAAATCTTCAGAGTCAGACTCTATCTACTATGGAAGGGTAGACAGAGTCTGGCTCTTTCAATGTTAATGAAGCAATATCACCAGAGTGAATATGAATTAAGTCAGAGATGGAAGGAGCTTTAGCTTAACTTCTATATCTTAATCTATAAATGTGCATTTAACTTAAAATAAATCATTGGAAAAAGATAAATAGATATTGAGTATAGAAAAAGACTAACATGGGACGATGTGGCTCTTAATTCTGGACTTGATTACAAGTATCACTGCCATCAAATACTCTCTTTCACAGGCAAGAGAGGTTACGGGGCTTAACCTTTAATGTACTTATCTGGTTGTGTGGAACAGTGTACTGGTTTCGGCTGGGATAGAGTTCATTTTCTTTCTAGTAGCTGGTATAGTGCTGTGTTTTAGATTTAGTATGAGAATAATGTTGATAACACACTGATGTTTTAGTTTTTGCTAAGTAGTGCTTACACTAGTCAAGGACTTTTCAGCTTCACATGCTCTGCCAGGTGCACAAGAAGCTGGGAGGGATCATAGCCAGGGCAGCTAACCCAACTGGCCAAAGGGGTATTCCATACCATGTGACGTCATGCTCAGTATATACGCTGGGAGCAGTTGGCCAGGGGGCAGCAATCACTGCTCAGGGACTGGCTGGGCATCAGTCGGCAGGTGGTGAGCAATTGCATCGTGCATCACTTGCKTTGTATATTCTATTATTATTATTATTATTATTATCATTATCATTATTATCACTATTACTATTTTACTTTATTTCAATTATTAAACTGTTCTTATCTCAACCCACAAGTTTTCTTACTTTTACTCTCCCGATTCTCTCCCCCATCCCACTGGAGGTGGGAGGAGTGAGCGAGCGGCTGTGTGGTGTTTAGTTGCTGGCTAGGGTTAAACCATGACAGTCCTTTTTGGTGCCCAACTTGGGGCTCGAAGGGTTTGAGATAATAACAGTTGCCAGTCACAATATTGATTCATCTGTTCTCGGTATTAGTTTATCTGATCTGCACCATGCTCTTGTTTTTGCTGTACATGTTAAAGATTGGTGTTGGGTTTTGCAGTCTGCTGTGCTCTGCAGTGATTAGTGATGTTTTGCCTGGGAGATTTGTTATTAAAACACTGGYCTAGAGCATTATCTGGTATTTAATTTTTGTACTGAAGCCGTTACTGTACTTCAGGTACCGTGAAGCTCAAGGGCAGCYGGGACTGCAGTGACCATGAAATGGTGGAGTTCAAGATCCTTAGGGAACCGAGGAGGGTGTGCAGCAAGCTCACTACCCTGGACTTCAGGAGAGCAGACTTTGGCCTCTTCAGGGATCTGCTTGGTAGAGTGCCATGGGACAAAGCCCTGCAGGGAAGAGGGGCCCAAGAAAGCTGGTTAATATTCAAGGATCGCCTCCTCCAAGCYCAGGARYGATGCATCCCAACAAAGAAGAAATCAGGCAAAAACACCAGGAGGCCTGCATGGATGAACAAGTTGCTCCTGGACACACTCAAACACAAAAAGGAAGCCTACAGAGGGTGGAAGCAAGGACAGGTAGCCTGGGAGGAATATAGAGGAATTGTCCAAACAGCCAGGGATCAGGTTAGGAAAGCTAAAGCCCTGATAGAATTAAATCTGGCCAGGGACGTCAAGGGCAAGAAGAAAAGCTTCTACAGGTACGTCAAGGATAAAAGGAAGACTAGGGAAAATGTGGGCCCTCTCCGGAATGAAACGGGAGACCTGGTTACCCAGGATACGGAGAAGGCTGAGGTACTCAATGACTTTTTTGCCTTGGTCTTCACTGGCAGGTGCTTGAGCCTCACCGCCCAAGCTGCAGAAGGCAAAGGCAGGGACTGGGAGAATGAAGAGCCGCCCACTGTACGAGAAGATCACGTTCAAGACCATCTAAGGAGCCTGAAGGTGCACAAGTCCATGGGACCCAATGAGATCCATCCGCGGGTCCTGAGGGAACTGGCAGATGAAGTTGCTAAGCCACTATCCATCCTATTTGAGAAGTCGTGGCAGTCCGGTGAAGTTCCCACTGACTGGAAAAGGGGAAACATAACCTCCATTCTTAAAAAGGGAAAAAAGGAAGACCCAGGGAACTACAGGCCAGCCAGTCTCACCTCTGTGCCTGGGAAGATCATGGCACAGATCCTCCTGGAAGCTATGCTAAGGCACATGGAGGACAGGAAGGTGATTCGAGACAGCCAGCATGGCTTCACCAAGGGCAAGTCCTGCCTGACCAACCTAGTGGCCTTCTATGATGGAGTGACTACATCAGTGGACATGGGAAGGGCTACAGATGTCATCTTTCTGGACCTCTGTAAGGCCTTTGACATGGTCCCCCACAACATCCTTCTCTCTAAACTGGAGAGGTATGGATTTGATGGGTGGACTCTCCGGTGGGTGAGGAATTGTTTGGATGGTCGCATCCAGAGGGTAGTGGTCAACGTCTCAATGTCCAGATGGAGATCAGTGGCGAGTGGCATCCCACAGGGGTCCATATTGGGACCAGTACTGTTTGATATCTTCATCAATGACATAGACAGGGGGATTGAGTGCACCCTCAGCAAGTTTGCAGATGACACCAAGCTGAATGGTGCAGTCAACACGCCTGAGGGACAGGATTGCCATCCAGAGGGAGCTGGACAAGCTCAAGAAGTGGGCCCATGTGAACCTCATGAGGTTCAACAAGGCCAAGTGCAAGGKCCTGCACCTGGGTCGGGGCAAGCCCTGGTATCAATACAGGCTGGGGGATGAAGGGATTGAGAGCAGCCCTGCGGAGAAGGACTTGGGTGTACTGGTGGATGAAAAGCTGGACATGAGCCAGCAATGTGCGCTTGCCGCCCAGAAAGCCAACCGTATCCTGGGCTGCATCAAAAGAAGCGTGGCCAGCAGGTCGAGGGAGGTGATTCTGCCCCTCTACTCTGCTCTGGTGAGACCCCACCTGGAGTACTGTGTCCACCTCTGGAGCGCTCAGCATAAGAAAGACATGGACTTGTTGGAAGGGGTCCAGAGGAGGGCCACAAAAATGATCAGGGAGATGGAACATCTCTCCTATGAGGAAAGGCTGAGAGAGTTGGGGTTGTTCAGCCTGGAAAGAGAAGGCTTTGGGGAGACCTTATTGCAGCCTATCAGTACTTAAAGGGGGCTTATAAGAAAGATGGTGGCAAACTTTTTAGCAGGGCCTGTTGCGACAGGATAAGGGGTAATGGTTTTAAACTAAAAAAGGGTAGATTTAGACTAGCTATAAGGAAGTAACTTTTTACACTGAGGGTGGTGAAGCACTGGAAGAGGTTGACCAGAGAGGTGGTAGATGCCCCATCCCTGGAAACGTTCAAGGTCAGGTTGGATGGGGCTCTGAGCAACCTGATCTAGTTGAAAATGTCCCTGCCCACGGCAGGGGGATTGGACTAGATGACCTTTAAAGGTCCCTTCCAACCCAAACTATTCTATGATTCTATGATGGAGACAATTAGCAATTATACCTCTTCCTCTGAGAGGTTTTTTATGGAGGAAATACAGAATGTCACCTTTGCTACCTTCTTCTATGATGTTTCCTCCTTCATTACAATAACTTTTCAGTATCTTGAACGTCCTTGGGTAGTTAAGATACTTCTATTGGTATTTCTTGGGAATATTGTTTCAGTTTTGTCTAAGGTTAATAAGCAATTTAAGAATATGACCCAGAGATCTGTCCCAAGGCTGAATAGTTATGAGTGGCAGGGTATGTGGGATAGTACGGGCAAGTACCTAGGAAAAACAGAAACTGCCTAATAAGATGCTACCATACACTTTACACTTACATGTTACATGGAGGTTACATGGAGAAACATCTTTTCAGTTGCCAGTTTAGGAGCAGGAGACATGAAGTCCTAGTGGAGGAGAGAGGAGATGGGTAAAGGAGTGGTAGATCCTCTTCTGTGTGAGCTGTGTGCCCTGCCCTGCACTGCACCGAACAATTCTGTTCCTTTTCTCCTTCACCATGACACTGAGAGGGAGGGGTACCGCCAGAATTACAATTTGGGTTTTTTAAGATGGGAAATTATCTTCTTCCTCAGCTCAGGAACAGGGCTTCAAGTAAGAAGGCAGTGTTTACAGAAAATTTTGAAGACTACTTGCAAGAACAAAATAGTACCTTAGAAGGACCAGAATGATTACTTGTTCTTGTTCCAAACCCTTGGTCTGCTCTGACAAATATATTTATGAGTTGGAGGAAAACATTTTTTTCTACTCATCAACTTTTGCCCAAGATCAATAGAATTTACAATTTTGTCTTAAATAACACCAGATGATTTTTTTTTCATCTTCACACAAGTGTATCTGTTGAACCGTGTTTCCCAACTGAAGTAATCAAAACTGCAAGTGGGTTAGGTCTGCCATTACTCAAGGCTTAGGTCTATGTCACCGATCCAGCTGGCAAAAAAGCACTCTACCTTGGCACTTCCATTTATCACTGAATATCACTGAAGTAGAGAATAATCATGGGGTTTGGGTGTAGGAATTTCATTTGCTCTAACTGATCAGTTTTGCCAATAAACATCAGGATATTTCTTGCCACCTGAGGTTGTGCCTGGCTGGTTCTCTGTGTTACACTGCCTATTGAAGAAGCTCATTGTGTCATGTCAGAAGTTATAGAACTTTTTAAAAACTTGAAAAATATTTTGTCTGCACTTTTTCAAAAATCTGAAGAGAGTTATGAGTCTAACTTTCAGTGGGATCTGGACTCTTCTATTCACTTGATGTCTTAGAAAATACTGCAAATGTATTTTTCTTCTTTTTTTAATGTGTGAAACTTTGCTTTTATTGCTAAATATATTTGCATGAAGACAGGATTTATGTTGCATAATTCATTCACTCCTGCTGCCTTTTCCTCTCTGAAAGTCATAATCCTCTGAACGTGAATCCCAGACTTCTCCACTGCTAATTGTGATGTGGCAGACAGAGGATTATGACTGAGTGAGGAATAAGCAGCTGGAACAGATGAACACTTACAAAACAAAAGTCATCTTTGCATGAAAACGTATCGCTTATTTTCTTTTCCATTTGCTTTTTTAAAGAAAAGCAAAGAGAGGGGAAAATGCAAAAAGGGAAAAACGTACATCTCCTCACGGAGAGAGGATATGATCATAAATTGAAGGATCTTACTGGCTTTAATACAAAAGATGTTAGAGTATTGGTTCCCATGGCAAAACACTGACAAGGGACAGAGAATGTCCAGCACTTGAATGATATATTTGCATGGTTCAGGACACCAGCTTCTATAACCATCTAAGGCTTCAGACACAGTTCATCAGTCAGAATTGACTGAAATGTATTTCTTAAGTAACATTCCAAACTGTATTCAGTAACTTCAGCCATTTCATCATTCTGCTTTTATATACACAGAACACAACCATAGGTCAAAGGAACATGAACAGAAATACAAGTTTTAAAAAACATCCACCTTCGTATCTGCCAATCCATTATACAGTCCATGAAGAAGTGTTTCAAGGTTGTGACATACCTGAAGTTCATTTTATTTTGTGCAACAAGGAAAATTGTTTTTCATGTACTTTCTCACCGCATGCATTAAACAAACTGGTGTTGTACAGAGGAAATAAAGGAAGCTGAATCAGGGCCAGCCTCTTCAGGAATGCATTTTGGCAGAGAGTTCATTTGTAAATTACTCAGGTCAAAGTTGGGAAATACAATGGAACCACAATTGCCTCTTTCTACTCGAAAACAGTAACTATATACTTGTCCAGGGAGTTGCTTTACCCTTGATAGAATGTCAGGGTATATACTGTCTATAAAATGAATTTCATTCATATGAATTTCAACTAACACTACCTCCTGCAGGGACCTACAGCTGATGTGCCTAGAAATATCTTCTTTGTTGCTCTTTCTAATGAAGTTCAGGATAATTTTTGCTCTCCAGTTCCCATGCTGCTCAAATCAGGAGCTTGTATATCTGGATACACCTGGATATAGTCTACTTTTTTTCCAAACAGGAGGGGATTTTCAAGTTAGCAACCAAGTCCTGCAATGCCGTTTAGAGGAGGGAGGAGGAAAGAGAGCAACTGTTTGCTGCATACAGTAGCTTTCAGTAGCTCCTCCTCCCCTTCTGCTGTCTCTTCCTTTTCTGTAAAAGAAATGCAAAATATCTTCTTCCTCTTCAAATGAAAGAAGCTGGAGGACTCCCTCTTTCCTCTTTGAAGAGAGGGTCAGCAAGAAGAATGATACAAAACCTTCTCTAAGAAGTCTTTTTATTAGTGACAAATAACTGCCTTCCACATGCAGAGAAGTGCAATACAAAATAAGGAGGCAGAGCGGGGTGAAATATAAAATTTGCCAGGCAGAATTTGGAGAGGTCTGACAGACATGTCAGCAAATTGGTGTAAGTTATAGTATTTTGCTTTAGCTTATAGGCTCAGAGCTGTATTCACCTCTTGCCAGGGATGAGTTTGGCAAAGGGACTAAGGAATTAGGCACAATGGCTGCTTTTGGCTGTCAACAGCCTATTTTAGGAGTCAGAAATACATGGAGCATGAAAAATGACCCAACAGGACAGGGACCAAGAATCTGCCTGGCATGCCCCCTATACAGAAACCTTCCGGGGTGGCAATGAGCCATGTTGGCCATTCTAAGCCTGTAAATATATTGTGAGATTTTTAGGTGATTCAATATGGATCAAGCCCAGAAGACCCAGTTCTCTTTTACACTTATTTTGGGTTATAAGCTTTGTTATTTCTATTGTAATTTTTAAGTAGAAAAAAATTAATTAACGGAGACCAGGAAAAGAAGTGATTGTAGCAAATTACGTAGCTTTATAGTGTGAAGCAGCTGTGGTCTTTCTTGTATTCTCTACTTGGTCAGTCCTCATTGCACACTCTCACCTTTAGTTCCTGAGCACTTAGGTTACATTCTGGACATTTAATTACAACAGTTTGTAAGGCCAGCAACTCCTGGTACACCGTACTTATCCAGAAGTGACATGCCTCATTTGTGAACTCAGCCTGTAAACTGAAACTTGTCAGCTCTTAAATATTATTAGCAAGAGCTTGACATCATTTGCAAATGTTTACAAACCACTGTATGTTATCTCCTTGGAACAAGACCCAGAATTCTGTTTGCATTTTTAAAATCCCTAAAGAATGGAGCTCTTGCCCAAAAATATGGTCCTCATGACTGCTGAAAAACAAATAACAAATACTAGAAAAACATGAGAAACACAGGTAAAGTCCCTAAAAATCTCCCTTTTCCCCTCTTTTGCAGGTGGGAAGGCACTAGGCCCTCCAGTGCTACCCCTAGCCTTTCCCAAACTCAAGCAAGATGCTGTTTTAGTTAAAATTCCAGCATGCCTTGTTCCTTGTTTATTTTTCCCCATCATTTCACAACAATGCTTTTGGCAGATGGAAATGACTCCAACAAAAAGCCAGGTGCATGCACTGGCGGCTTCCCTGCTAAAAGGGATTTAATCAGATGTTCCTTCCACCTGTGAATTGGCTGCCCAGCCACAGCCAGCTCCTATGAATGTAATTATTATGCTCTATTTCAAAAAGCCGAAACAAGTTCAAGTTGGTTCTGTCAAAAAAATCTGATACCATTACAATTTCTCTCTATTTTCAGGGCCTCATTGTCAATGAAATAATTTCTCTGACTACCAGTTTCATTTTGAGTTTGAGGGCATATCCTGATCTGAATTTCCATATAACTTCAGACTTACACCAAAGTAATTGCAATCAGTATCTATTCTGCACTCTTTAAATGATAAACAGATATTTACATTCACATCTTTAACTCTGTTCCCAAACAGTAAAATCCCCTGTCTTTTTCTGTGAAGAGATGAGTCATATTCAGCCAGTACTGAAAGACTATGTGTATGCATGGTTGCATGTGGAGCTCTGCTACCTGAAGGGAAAGCTGCCAATATGTGGCTTCCATGGGATTTTAAGATCCTTGGGCTCTGAGATGTCACTTTCGTTTATGAGGAGTGAACCCATTTTCTCAAAAGGACAAATCAAAGCAAGATTTATTCCTGTCCCTGCATTTTTTAGCCTGACATGAAGAGGCCCATTAAGCAGTATGAAAAGTTCAAAATGAAATAAAGTTCTGTACTAAAATATTTTTTTTTAAAATCAGAGAGAGAAATGTGAGACAGATTCCACATTAATGGACTGAAGCACAAAACTTCTCACATAGCAACAGTGCAAACAGCATAGCCCTCTTTATCACCGATCAAAAGTGCTTGGGTAGAAGCAGCAGTCTTCAGAAAAATGTACTCCAAGACAGATTTGTGGGACTTACAAATTGAGAGCAGAAAAAAGCAGCAGCCCAGCATGAGTGAAGAAAACTCACAGCCAAAGCACTAGGCAAACTGCCTAGGGCGAGGCTTTTCTGATAGCTGGTTGCCCAGCCCTGTGCAAAGAAAGTTGGTGTCCTGATATTACACAGATTTGCAAGATGAAAAGCCAAATAGGACCACGGTGTTCACTGAGTTGTGTGATACAGACTGTAGAACTTCCTTGAATTCAATCTTGTTCACGTTACTGTGTAATAGTTAGAAAAAATGGCCAAACTTGTTTTTAAACCCTGCAGCCATACTATAAAAACTACCACAATGTTTTGTGTGTTTGAGTAGCCAATCTTCTACAATCTAGGTAATATGCACCTTGTCCAGTCTATTGCCTCATTTTGTGTAGCTTCACATTTCAGTTATAAATATATTTTTTTGTTTACTAGGCTGTTGATTAATTTCCATACTTTTCGAAATGTTGCCCATGTTAGTATTTTTAGACCAACCAAACCAGGTTTTTTTTTTTTGTGGGGGATAAATTAATTACATTTAGGTCTCTGTCTTTTATGGAAAGTCATGGTTCCCAGTTCTTTAATCATTCCCATGATGATACCTTGAAGCCTTTCTGTGCATAAATATCTGTGCCTGTTCTGTGAGTTAGCTCCAAATTTCACCAACACTGTGTTTTAGACTTGTTGAAAAGTCATTGGTAAACATTGTCAAAAGTGTAAGGTCACGACCACATTATCAACTTACAAATGGTTTGGTTTTTTACAGTTGTATTTTCATGCTATTAATCTATTTGTCATGAAGACTATGTGTTATTCTAATTTGTAATCAAAGTACGGTCTGAAATTGAGTCAACTTTTTAAGAACTCAATGTCTACTATAGATAAAGAGTCTGAAAAGTATTTTTTTTTACTTTATATTTGTACCATTGTTTATATTATTCAAATATTTTTGAAAATTTAGGGCATATTGTTCACAAGCCCATGTTGATCATATAGATTGATTACATGGAGAAATAACAGAAGCTTTTTACATAGAGAAAAGCAAGGAGGGTTTCTTTTTCTCCTTTCAATTTCTTTCATCTTTGTTATTAGTGTAGAGGGTTGTCCTGAGGTAATTGTGCAATAACAATACATATGGGTAAGCAAGGATGAAAAAATGGAGTCACTCCAGATATAATAGCTATAGACAATGGAAAAGGAAAACATGAAAACAAACATACTTCCAAAATGCATGAGTCTGTGTTCTGCACTCTGTACTTCAGGCCAATGAATCTGCTATTTGGTCATGAGTCAGTGCAAAGGCTATGATGAAAATTTCAGGCTTATGAGTACCCAAAGCTATATTTAAAAAAAAAAAAAAAAAAGAAAGAAAGAAAAAAAGGCATAAGGTTATACCTGATAACTCTTCCCTAGTGTGCAAAGACATGTGCGTGGCACTAATAGGAAATAAGTTGCTTAGTGACCTGGAAGTAAAAGGGATTGTTTATGATTTTGCCATTGGAATAGCAGTTTGAGCACTTTTTCCTGTATTGACATAAGAATAAATTGCTTAATCCTCTATGCCTCACTTCCCTCATATTTTTTTTGAGGATAGTTAACTTTTGTTTTATCTCAGAAATAAGATAATGTAACATTCAGAATTTGTTTCAAAGCTCATTGCTGTCCTTTTTAAAGGTAACTTTCACATATATGTGGAAGTATTATGTCCATCTGGTCAGCTGAGGGTGTTCACAGCTAAACAAGGTTTTCTTTCTAGCAAGAAAAATTAAACATTAAAACCATTACTGTCAGCAACTCAGTCAAAAGTGACTCATCTTTGCAGTAGAGAACAGACGCAATATCAGAATTAACAAGCTAGGGATAGAGCTTTTGTGATATTCACCGGTCAACACAGATCTACAATCTGACTCAGATTTCTGTTAATATATTTGTTGTTCATAAGTATTCTTCCAGGAATTTGCATGAACAAATGTCAGCCTGTGGGATATTTGTGAACTGCCCGCTTTGACTATTTGTTATGTGATTGGTTAATTTGCCTATCTGGCTGTGTGACTGAAACATTTTAAACAGGTGAATATGTGATGAAGAACAAGCAGCAGACACTGCACCTCCCAGTGTAAATGTGCAGATGAAACAATAACTACATTAAAATGTAGTAAACTTTCAGAAAATTGTGACATTTCTGTGAGTACTTGGTACCCCATCTTCATCCTTTCATGCATTGAACAGTACAACACGGTAACATGGAGCCCAATTTGTTTATTTTACTTGATAGACTGATGGTTACATGGATTCCTATCAAATTGCCAAGTAATAGCAACCTGAAATTCTGTATGAAAAGTAATGRGAAACCTCCCACTCACTGCAATGGGAAGCAGGGTTTATTTTGTGAAGTACTTAGCTGTAATAGGCAGAATGTGGCAAAACGTGCTGGACTGTATTGTGCTTCTATTCAGGGCTACTTCCAGAGGGTATGAAGCAAAACAACATCACCAATCTTTTTTGTTTTTTAATATATTACATCTAGATTGGTGATGTTTACACTGACAGTATTTTCTCATAAGAGGATTTTATAAGAAAAAAATACAATATTATTTGGAACATAAAAGTAACACCAGCTTTTTCCATGAAAATATCATAATATCTGTTTTACACTGTATCTTGCATGTGCCTACTTCTCAAAGGTAACAGAAGTAATTCAAGCTTAAATTCCTTGTAATTTCTAATAACTTCTTCCTTTGTTGATTTCCATATGTAGTGAAACTAACTTACACTTTATTCTTAGATATTCTAATCAGGCTAACTGATATAGACTGATGTTGTTGGTTCTTTTTTTTTTAACAAAAAAAAAAAGGAAAGCAAACAAGTTTGGCAACATTTGATAATTCTTATTAGTTACTAAAGCAGATCCTGAACTTCAGCCGAATTACAGTCAGGTCGCCACACTGTAGTTACACTGATGTAGCCAAGCTAATCATCTGATATGTACTGGCATAAACCACTAGCAAAAACAGGGGTTTAGTTCCTAAAGCTTGTTCTGAAGATGTCTACAAGCTGTCAGGAATACTCTGTAAAACATAAACCTTTAAACATTATATCAACCTCAATCTGATATCAGCCCACTAATAATTTTCTGTTTGTCATAAATGTGCATACTCACCAGATTATGGACTGACACTTTTTTCTATTTGAATAGCTTGAACTAACATCAATATATTTTCTTGAAGACACATGAAATATAAGAAGGCATTTTTTAGATTTGTTTTAAAAGGCAGTAAAGTTATATAAGCTACATAGCATTTTTAGGAAGAGGCAGTATTTTTTGTTAGACCAGCTGACTTAGTGTATCTGTCTACAAACCTTAGAGCTTCATGGTTACAGCATCACAGCTGCTAAAAGGACAGATTAAGTGAAACAGTACACAACTGCAGGGCACCCACATGTCTCATCTCAAGATTCTGGACTTTGTTATAAAGGTGGAATTATTGACAGTGATACTTTCCATCTCTCCATGTGTACTGGCTTGTAAAATGCTTGATGTCTTCCAACAGTTAATTTAGTTTAAAAAAAGCATCTCAAGGAGTGGATAGGTGCTATTAACTCCATGCTGTAAACGGGAAATTCAAAGAACAGTGACTAAAGTTATGACTCTACAAGGCCAGGCAACAGCAAAGATTCTCTAATGTTGTCTGGATTGGGATTTGAGGTGTACGTAAAGCTGCTTTAACACTTTGTTGTTGAAGTAAATATGCAGGATCATGTCTCTACCCCTTCCAGGTACCACAGCACAGGCCCCTTAGAGCAGTTATCCAAGGAGAAACTGTCCCGGGTGAGAAGACAGACACAATGGAACTGTTTCAAACACAGCCTCCCATGAGGAAACATGGATTGATTTGTTGACTCAGCCTAGCCCAGAGAGATTATTGCACTTGTTCAAGATCAAGAGAGTCTATGTCAGAAACAAAAGCGCTCTCCTACATTTTATTTAGGATCTCCTACTACACTGCTTACCAGTGCTGACCAATTTGACCCCTAACCTCTCACAAGATCACAAGATCATTCTTCCCTAATCTGTTTTTTGCCAGCATGTACGCTTCAATCTCCTCATTTTTCAGGGAGGTAGACATTAGCGCAAGGCAGGGGACACAACTCTTTCCCAGATAACCAGTCATGGCACCAGTAAAAAACCATCGCTGTCTTGCAGCATTGTAACAGTCACTTTTATTTGTTTTGCTAGTATAAAAAAAGAACAAATGATTAGTACTAAGAACAGATGGAAACAAATGATCAGGAATTCTACAAAATACACCAGATAAAACTCCCATATCTTCCTCAAATTTGCCGGTATTATAGTCCATACTCTCTGTTTCCATACACCTAATCCACCTTAAACAAATCCAGCTTCTCATGTTACATACATCTAGGAGAAATCCACACAGTCTAAATTTATACTCAGATATAACAACCAAAGAATAACAACATAAGTATATCTGTATGGATAAAATATGATTTTTGAGTCCTGTCATCTGTAGACAGACACAACCCCCTCCAAAAAAGCTGCAAGAGATTTGTCAGTAGAAGATGTTGATCTCGGGAAACAATCATTAGCAAATATGTTTATTTTTGACTTTCAGCTCTTTGTACCTACCTGGCATTTCTCGACAAATAGACCATGACTTCCTTCCATTTAGAATTTGTTGAAAAAATAATTTATATAGATAATTCTGTACTGCAGTTTGTTTGTAGGGAGATCAGTCAAACATTTTGGCATTTGAAATTTAAGCAGTGTTCACTGGACCTCTACCAGAAGGTCACAGCATGTGTTTCTGTTTGCAGTTTGAATGTGTGTAATTACTGGAACTAGGTTTCTGGAGCAAATACTCGTAACTGTATACACTAAATTTCCTTTGAAGCTTATAAATACTTCAGAGTGTTTGCATAAAATTGTTTCAATATCCATAGCAAATAGGCTACATATTCATTAGTGTATTCATAGATAAAGTATATAACAGTTGGAGACACAGTATACTCATTAATTTTTATAAATAGGCATGACAGCTAAGTTATTTACAGTATTCAATCAGTTCTGGTAAGTGTTGGTTTCACCTATATACTAGCTGAATATTAGTTGAATTAGTTGAACACAAATAAATCAGTTGTGCTGGTTGTCTAAAACACAGTCAGCTATTTCTGCTTTGACCAAAAATCATCCTGATTTCCTTTATATTATTTTGTTGATTCTAAAAAATCAACCAAACATCATCAATCCACTCCTGCAGGTGTCTCCTTATATTCTCTATGTTGTTTGGAGCACCAGGGGACTACTTTGACCTTTYGCCACTTATGATTACTGCCCACTTTCTGTCAATAAATGAGACCTGTCTGTTTCCAGAGTGAACAATGCTTTATAAATGAAAAAAGAGAGAGGTATTGATATTTGTGCATGGACCATTTGATGGTATATGAGGATGAGCCATATCATCCAGGGAAAGAAAAATTGAATCCTGTCTCTGATGGTATTTATCTGACATGTGGCATGAAAACCTGTCCTGAAAGAATAAAGGGTAACAGAATGAAATGACCATACTTCAGCTGATGATCACCACAGTAATAAGAATCCCAGCTGCCTCAGACCATAATGTAAATGTTTTGGTTTGGTTGGGGGGTGGTGGGTAGTGGTTTGTTTTTTTTTTTAAATCACTCATGCAGGTGTGTTCCACAAAAATGAAAAATAAACAGTGTTTTGGCAGCTGGTGCTTTGGGTGGTAACTTTTGAAACAACAGGCATCAACTGGAGCTTGCCATTTAATCGGCAAGTGACCGAGAATGAGGGAATTTGGAGCACTTCTGTCCAAATCTCATTCTGATAACCAGCCACCCTCAGGGCCAGTGTTACATGAAATGTAATAAATGTTGGTGAGGTACCATTACTGCTGCTATTCATGCTTGCTACATCAATTGCAAGAACTATGTATTTGCAAATAATAAATATTTTATCCTTGCTACTTATAGCTGAGCAATAAATCTAATGATGGTAAGTTAGCTATCATAAGCCACAACTCAGCAGTGTAGCACTCATAGCTCTCAAGAATATATTCCACTAAAAGCAAAACTTTTGAATTTCATTGTACTGATGATTTCAAGGCAGTCCAAAACTTTACAGAGATCTGTATCATTACTCGTACTGTGTAACTCATAGTCCATGTTTTGCTTGCTTTGGACTTGGCTTGGAGACTGTAATCTGTTAATTTTGTTACTTTGGTTTGTGGATAAGACTAAGGTAATAGGCTATTGATTGTATTACATGTACAGCATTTGGAATGGGTTATTACATAGAATTTGGCCTCCTACATTGTACTGCATCTCTGGGATTTACTTATGATGGATGGTTTCCATGAAGATGGTGTTCATCCTGAATCTTTGTAGGCTTATTTTTCCCTGCTGAAAGATGTAAGAATGAAATAAAGAGTGGAAATGAAACATTTTTATCCATGTACTGTTTTTTCCTAGTCATTTAACTTTCCAGATTTTAATTTGTCTACCGAGGCTGTAGCCATTGGTAATGACATACACACTGCTCTCATGCTTAAAGTTAGTGTTGTCCAGAGATGCTGAGCCAAATACTGCTTCTGGTAATAGCAATATCAATCAAGGTAGTTTGTCTGGGCCCATTCTATCCAAAATGCAACACAAATTTCAGTGTCCTTGTTCTAGATATACTCCAATAAAGTTTTGAACGGAATTTGTCTTTTATAGCTTAAATATTGCAATGGTACAAACAGTAACATAGCTTATGTATTAGATGTGATTAAGTCATAAAACAGAATTATAAAGCATTTGTCCTGGTAAAAAACACCCAGTAGTATACTTAAATGCTCAAATGTTGGGGGAGGGCATAAATGGATATGGTTGGTTATTCAGTCAAAAAGAGGTCAGATCAGTCATCAGTGGAATCCTACAGTGATGCAAACTCTGAAAAGGTGCCTGGTGAACCCAGTAAAACTCTGCCTTCCAGTGCATAGGTATAATAGGAATAGGTATAGGTATAATAGGTATAATTCATGGTCGTTCTTATTAACTGGGTTTCATGTGGCTGTTACTCCACACCTTCTTTGGAAAAACACAAATCTACTGGTACAGTAATCATTTGTATCACATACCAGAGGAAACTGGATCCCTATAGTTTATCTGAGTCACTGCAGTGTGCCAGCACTTCAGCAATGTACCTGGAGTATTCCATGGGACTCTGCTGGTTGGAAGTGACCGGCTTTTTTTTCCACGCAAATGAAAGTTTTGAGCGGATTTCARTATGATGTTTTTCCAGGGTTATTTTTCCTCTTCTCTTCATTACTCAGCATTCAACTCTTCTGCCAAAAATACTGTATTCTGTGAGTAATTTTTCCCCCAATTAGATCATATTTCAAATATCTCATTACCACAAGTCCAACATTTGCCTTGTCTCTCTACTTTTTCGTGGATTTCCAATAGTTAAACCTGAACAGCCATAACACTTGCATGGAGAGCATACGCCTTTCTTTGAGAATATATAGTTTCTGGGAATATAGTTGATTATCTTGGCTTTTCACCTTCAGTTTTACTGCTGTTCAAGAACTAAGCCATGTTTCTCATTTGAATTGCCTTTAAAAATGAAAGAACAGGGAACACTCTGCAGGAACTATTAGTTGACAGATTAGCGAGCCAAACGGGGGAAGAAAAACCAGTTTGTATTTATGTGATTCACTTCAGTAGAAAAGAAGTTGACTATTCTGAAATAACAAAGATTGAGCTGATTGTGCTTTGGGGCCTGTTTGCAGCAAAGTTTATAATGATCATGAATGAGAATGAAAATAATGGGTCGGTCTTTCCCTGCATTCAATTTTTAACCTCTGTCATATTGTATATCTCTACATTGCAATTTGGATTCACAATCTCGGAAACAGATGGATAATTCCTAGGTGTTACCCAAGTGAAATAAATCAGTCTTGTCTCTCCCCACATGATGGATCCCTCACCAAATGCCTCTGTGCTTGCAGTAAGTCAGGTAGCCACCATGACTGCTCCCCTCTCTCATCCTTCTTCCTCTACTGTGTGTGCTAACCTTAACCCATAATAAGTTTGCATAATTACACTTCTGTCATCCATCCTTTTCTTAACTATGGCTGGAGTTCTCTGGAAACAAAAAAATTCACCTTAAATAATTGGTTTAAAATACATACTACCAGTTTGAGAAAGTTAAGGGAACATTCAATTGCTTTTCTCTTACCCCCTTTAATCTGGGTGGTAATTTGTAGTAGTCAGTAACAGAAAATTATGATATTCTTTTACCTTGTGCTAGACCAGCTGTTCTGTGCAGTATGTTGGATGAGTGGTCTAAAAAAAAGCTGTACATGTTGGATGCTCTTTCGTCTTGTGCTTGGGTGGAGGTATGGGTAAGCATGTAAAATCTGTTTGCTCCTTGAAAATTATAATCTCTGCAGGGTACACAATGCTTTACAAGATATAAAGCCAAGCAAAATGCTTGAGACATTTCTCAACATTATCATGAGACACCAATAATAACATTAATTTGCTGAGTTCTCTATTTGACTAAATATGAGGAATCATGTTTTCGTGAGATTGTTTTAAACTGCATTAGAATAATAACCATGAGGAGGTGGGTGTAAAACTCTTCCTTGCAGTGTTGGAACCATGAACACAACTTTGTGTTTGACAAGAGAATTGAAAATTTAAATGTGAAAATTACAGTGATAAAGCAAGCAAAATATTTAATGTTTAAGTTAAACAACTGAAGCTAACTATTGCTTTGCAATGTGTTTTTCACCTGCTGGAAGTTACTTATTAGTACATCAGCCTACAGAAGAAGAAGCAGAGTCTGACCAAGCAAAGTGTGTCTATGCTTCTCAAAACTGAAGAGAATTAATACCACTGGCCTTGGTCATGCATTCCATAGTAAGAAGAAAATAGCTGCTCTTAAAATCTATATTACAGCCTGTGCAACTCTTGCACTATTAGTTAGCTCTGATTGTTAGAAAGAAGTATATGGTCTGAATAGCTTAATTCTTTAGTCTAGAGGAAATCCAAAATCTAGTTTTGGAGTTGATTTTTACTAATTTCAATTGGTTTTAAAGTCAGGTATTAATATACATTGCACTCCCAGATGAACTGGGATAAGAATTAGGCTATTTTTTGATGGGGCTGATTAATAAATATTTTGCACTATTTCTTCAGTTGAAATTTTCTATTCAAACTACTTATGAGTTCTTGTTTAAGTAAAGAGGATACTAACTGAATAGCTGTAGTTTAATTATGTCCCTCAATGGAATGAGAGAAACAGTCTTAAGACCTTTGCATTTTCTTTACAAGAATACACTCTGAATGAACCTTTCCATTATATTTAGTACCTGTTCCTTTCCCTTTGTAAGAATAAAGAATAGAGTCTGGAATATTAAATAGAAAGAAGGTATTTTTAACAGCAGAGAACAACTTTTCAAATGTGGCTATTAGCTGTGAGATCTCTGAGACACCTGATTTTCAGACAGTGCTTAGGAACAGTCTTCTGAGAAATGGAAGTTTTAGAGTGTAACACAATATATGGGGCATGCTCACAACCTTACTTATCTTTCTTGAAAGTGTCAGTCATGATCTATGTATCTGCAGGAAAACAGCTGAAAGTGTGCTGTTATGAGAGTCATATACAGAAAAAATACTGTGTGAGTACACGAGTGAGTGCTGTTGATTAGAATGGTTCTCCACTTCTAAGAGCCATCACCTGAAACTTTTAAAATTAGAGGGAACATAGCACCAAAAACTTAATCCAAAAAGCAAGCCTTTACTGGAAACAGAACTAAGTCATTAATTTGTTTTCCCTATCTCTTACTTCCATAAATGATGCCACTACTAGAGAAACAAGCAGGGTCATTACCATCTGGATTCATCACTCTGCATCCTGGTCATACCAGCTGTCATGCTTGTAGATATCGCCATTACACTCCCGCCTCCTAGAGCTGTTACGTGTCTCTGTGTTTTTCTACATTTTAAAGTATTTTCTCCAGAGCTTCTAGCTGCAGAGGAAAGCTTGGAAACACAATTTAAATGGAACTGAGGTCTCAAAAGGCCAATAAAATGGCATTACAATAAAGCAAGCCATGACTTGAAATCATCCTCATTTTTGTGGGGTTGGCTTTTGGTCTTTGAATGCTTGGGTTTAGCAAGACTGAAGTGTCCTTTTACTTGCTGCTAGTCACTTTAAGATACACATTTGGAAGTGTATTTCTTATGAGAAGCGCTCTGCCATTTCTTTCTGTAATGCTGCATTTAAATCCTGATCTCTCGGTCTTCTGTTCTTCCTCTCTCTCTACTGGAATCAATGTGGATTATTGCAGTCAATGTGAATGACGGCTCCAAAACTGTCTAAAACCTGCTTTTTTATGCCTTATCAGGAAAAGGTTGGCATAAAGGTTAGGACAATGCAAAAGTACTGAACTTCCAGAGTTATTCCTTCCGGAAAATAAAAATGTTTCAGGCAGGCAGCAGAAAGTAATTATTATAGAATTTCTTTGAATGAAAACTACCTTCTAATCACACAATCATCAATAAAATACGGGCATGAAAGGACACTGTAGACCTCTGTTAAAGGTGGCCTTATGAGAGAATGTCTTTTCCATTAGGCAGTGTTTTCATGTCCCAGAGGAGAAAGTGAAAGGTGCTAATCACATAGAAGTAAAGGACATTTATGATATGTAAATATTAATCTCCAGCAGTGATGAAAAAACAGCTTATAAGATTTATAATCAAGAGCATGATGGAGATATGGGGGGCGGGGGGGGTGGGGGGAGGAACAAACCACTATATACATTTCAGTTTGGGGAGTTTTAGTGTACTCAGTTATAGAATAAATGTGCAGTGTTTGGTTAATAGTCAAGTGCTATTATGGACTGCTTCTGATTAATATGGGTATTTTCTGCCTGTTACCAGTTCTTAGCACTTCAATATTAGAAAGTATCTTTAGAAGAATTGTAAACATGCCCAGAGGCTTATACAATAGGTACAAGAGTTTTAAATGCAAATAAAATAATCATAATAACCATAATAATAAACATTCATAATACTACATTTCAGAGCTGATCTAAACAGAATACAGCTTTAGCCACAGTTGTAGCACTAAGTCAAAGAGAAAATAATCCCATAATGATCAATAAACACCTTTTTCTACAGCACATACTTATTTTTGGCCATCCCAATTCAGGACTCACCAGTGTTCCTGCTGCTTAGGTGCTGATAGACCCATTGAGCAAATTCCATCATTTAATAGTAGAGAACATCCTAAAATCATATTTCATATCATCATGAACAATAAATATGCTAACATGAGTATTTCTTCAATAGGAATAGAAAAATATCCTTAAGGAAAACAATATTTGATTTTCTAGTTTTATTGCTACACGTATTTCATCACATCAGGACTATACAGAGAGGACCATTTTTACTGTGAATAGTGATCAAATGCAAGGTGGCATCAATTCTTGGCAGGGCTTTTGAGCACAACTGATGTGCATACCATAAATATAAATAATCAGTGGTGCACTTGACGAATTTACATTTTAAATACATGTTCCTTTGTTTTCAATGATGTGTATGCATGAACTCCTTCACATTTATAGGCGTATTTGAAATACTGCAATAGATAAAGGAGTCAGGACCTGCCAGCAGGAATTAGGTCTTGCAGGATCTGGATACTGCCTTTTTTACACTAGGAAATAGTATTACACCAAATGTCAGTTCTATTTATTTGCTTACCTATATGGGAAATTCTTTTTTTACATCCGTGTTAGCTTGTCATGACACTGTTTATGCTAAACATGCCTGTGTGCTTGCTTTCTACCTTCTGTAACAAGAAATAACTCTTCTAGATCAATTCCCACCCAGTTAAACTTCAAGGGTTTCCCAGAGACATTGCTATAGCTTTATATGTGCAGTTGTGCCCTATGCAAGGYCTTGTAAGAGAAACCTGTTCCTTCAGAGATATCAGACATCACTCTTCTTTAACTTGCATTCAGAAAGATAACATTGAGGTCAAGAAAGTCCTGCTAGCAAAGAGCCAGTGTCAAGGCAAAATCAGGCCCTGCATGGCTGACTGCAGCCCAGGCTGTCAGATTTGTCCCCAGGCTGGCACTGGACTTAGAGAAAGCTTTGAGGGGAGAGACAAAAACTGCCTTTATCCCATCAAAGCTGTACCAAGATCTGTTCTGTTTTCCCTTCTACAAAATCTTTTAAAAGTAATCTTTCTATTCATATAGAAAAGCTATCCCCACACCCACTACATAGCTGTACACCATAGTGCCTGAGAGCTGCTTTATGTCCCCTTTTCAGGTGGTCACAGGGCTGGTTTGCCCTTCCACGATGCCTTCAGAGTTTCTCACTGTAACCTTGCCATAAAGCCTTCTCACTAGGACCTTGTGACTTGAAGACAAAAAATAACTGTGAGGTTTTAGTACTGTGAGGCTGTGCATTTTGTGCAACTCTCCTGTCTGTGCTCATTTCTTATAAATGCAAGATTAAATCAATTTCAGAGAGCTCACTGGGAATTTCTACCTACTGCTCTAATGACAAACACTTTGCAAATAAAGACCCCCTTGCTTGCACTGTTCATCTTCTTTACTTTCTACTGGGCCAGTATTAAATCGTGACAACAGCCGGTAAATACATCCCAGCCTTACAAGAAATTGCAAGGGTTAAAGAACTGCAGTAACTATGGACAAAGGAGAGAAAATCCAAATTAGAGGTTGCTGCAGATCCTATCTGAAAAACATTATTTTACTCCACGGAATCTCCCAGTGACATATCCATTGACACCACCAAGTTTTGTAAATCTCTGTACAGTAATTTCACTTGACTACATGATTACTTGCAGTAAATTGCAAAAATCATGGTATGATCATTTATCCACTAAACCTTTTAACAAACTTGATTGTTTACTTATTATCCTTTTCAGAATTTGAACAGAAGTAAGCTTAGTAAGGAAATATAATGAAGAAAGTTAATACTAAAAATTGTAAACATTTTAAATGAATCAAAAATTGCTAAAGCTTATGTATCTCATTTCATTCAGTACAAGGAAATCTAGAGGCTACRTTTCTGTATCTTCAGACAGGTTTTTCCACAGAATCTCCTTGAGCAAGGCAGACACCGTATATCGGTCCTAAATCAAACTCATCACCGTTATTATCTTTCT
This sequence comes from Phoebastria nigripes, assembly GCA_035582835.1. NCBI lineage: Eukaryota > Metazoa > Chordata > Aves > Procellariiformes > Diomedeidae > Phoebastria > Phoebastria nigripes. The sequence continues at coordinate 47,104 of JAYKAV010003286.1, forward strand.
TCATGTACAGGAATTCATCCATCTAGTGACAGCAGCTATTTCACAGATAAACAGGTCATCTGGGCCTTTATTAAGGTCTGCAAAATGTAATGGGAATCTTCACACTGATTTCAAGGATTGGCTTCTTTATCACTGACTAGCTGTTTCTAGTGCTGGAAGCAACCACAGGAGGAGGTATATTTAAATCGCCCGAGGTTTCACATGTACTGCTAAAGAAAAGAGGACCATGGGGTAATTCCTGTTGCTGAAGCCAAATGGCTCAAACTGATTCATAGCTGTATTACATTGAGCTGGTCCTCTAATGGGACCTCTAATAGTCCTCTAATATATGCCATATCCATATATACATAGCACTTAGTCTATACTAAGTGGTCTATATATACCACACAGGTAGTATATACCTATACACATGAGGTGCCCTGCTGATGCTAAGATAATATTTCCCATGCTTTCTTAAAATTAAATATCTGAAATAAAGTGGAAGTTTTGTTGACATCATCAGAGTGGTATTTTTATAGCATGAAAACTGAGAATGGATATAAGTGCAGCTGAACATTGTATGAACTGGCCATGTAGATCCATCTGGGTTGGCATGGGAACCCTAACTTTTCTGTGGTCATCTCCAAGTATCTAAATGACTTGGAAAAAGCACGCTGAATCGTGTATCTTTTGGGAGTAGGACTTACACAGCATTTTCCTGATCCAAGAATGATATAGCTGATCAATGCAAAGAAAGAGTGAAAGATTAATTTTTATGCCCTAAGAAAAAAATTGTCCAGTTCGGTCTACATTTTGAACAGAAGAGAGAGCTTGCCCATATCTTAAGCAAAGTTGGCCCAGTCCTATAACTTTGGGTTAGATCAGAAGTGCATAGATGCAGAGTCAAGGGGGTGGTTGACGACCCCCTAATGCTAGCAAATGCAAAAAAATTCTAAAATCTCTAAAACAAGTTGGCTACCAAACTGCTGTTTTCCATCATTGTTATTTCTGTCCCTAAAAATTAAATTTATAAATAGTTGGTAATGGATAAACCAAAACCATGCATACAGAAGACTTAAATCAGCTTACATTGACATGGGCAGACTGTAAAGAGAATCAGCTGGAAACCAGCATTATGGGAATCAGTACTGAGAGTGTCTTACTCTGTTATTTAGCCAACATGTTTCTTTCAGTGATGCTGGCGTGAAATTGGTCAAAGAAAGAGGTATCAACTTTTTTTTTCAATCTTCGTATCTGATTTTTTGCTGGCCTTTACCTTGTGTGGTAATGAATGTGTAAAACAGTAACAAAATGTTACCACGTACAAAGATTTTTCTATTAATATAACACTTTTCTCTCTCTAAGTAGCAGGAAGCAGTTATTCAAAGAGAATGCATTTTGTACATGGGAATTACAGCTGCATTGCTGCTGTGAAATGGCACAACATTAATCCATTCCTTGGCAACAATCACAGTAAGAATGAGAAATGATGCAGTAAACATATGTAACCTATTCCTCTTACAAACTAAAGAATGTCTCCTTAGAGTCCTCCTTGGGTGCTGCAATACAGAGACGTTTCAGTAATCCTATCCTTTACAAAATATTGCAGGAGAAAGAAACAAAATCAAAGGACCTCCATATTTAACTTTCAGATATATTGGTTATTCTATCACTGTACTCATTCCAAATGATTTGAGTAGCTTGGGGACAACAAAGCATTGTTTGGATATATGACTTTGAAATATCTCTGATGATTACACACACCGTAGCCTTTCAAAAATGAAAAACATGCTTGTTGCCAGACCTAGCCTTGATTGTTTTTCCGTTCAATCTGGCCATAATATGCTAGGGCAGAGAAACAGAGAGGGAGAAATAGTGATTCTGTTCCCAGCTCTGCCCTGTCCCCCTGGGTTGTCCTGCTCACTCCAAGCACGATGGTCGATGGTAGATAAGTCTGACAAGTCTCTGCCGCAGAATGCCCTTAAGCTGCCCTCAAAACCAGATTTCCTGCCCTTACCAGCAACAAACGTGGATGTAGAGGCTAAGGCATTTAGACTAATGTGGGATGCACTTTATCCCTTGTGGATAATAACATCCCCGTAAGCTGACTTGAGTACCGTTACACCATGTCCTGGTTTAGCAAAGCATCAGAGGGAAGCAGGCAGGCAAAGAGCAGCCAGGAAGGTGGGGAGGCCTGAAAGTACCCATTCTCTGCTGTCCCAGGCACAGCTCTTCAACTGAAATACAAATACAGCTAATGAGCAAATACCAGAGACAATTAAAAAAAAAAAAATCCATTGATTTCAATGGAGACAGGATTCTGCCTTTAAAATTGATATAAATTTATGAATTTGAACAGAGCTACCACTCTTCACCTGTTTTAACATTGCAGGTAATTGAATTAATGTGCAAACATCATGTGATATGAATCACTCAAGATAATAAGCAAATCCAGGACAATTTAAATGAATCAGTTTGTAAACAAGTTTAGCAAAACAAAATTCCCTGAAATTAAAAATTGATTCTAGAATGATTTACTAACCGAAGTAATAACTTTCCTGTGTATGTGGACATCATTTCTGTGGTTTCACTGGATCACTCTGGTACTGATAGTTAAATGTATATTTAAGCTTGATCAGGACCAAAATATCCTGAGGCCTTTAATATCTTTTATGTTTAAAAACAAAATTTTGAAATTATTTATTATTCCTAAATTCAAAAAGCATACTGAACAATGTTCCTTACAGTAAAATAAACTGATTATATACCCATATTACAACAACTTCATTTTTCAAGTTAATGCAAGTAAATGCTTTAGAAAAATTATAATAACAATAACTAATTTTCAGACTGGCATTGTGAATAACAAGTTCTGTCCCAAATTAAATGATAAAAAAGTTAACTAGGCTAACTTTGATTATTTTTTTATTTTTTTCTTAATTTAAAACAAATTGAATTACAGTACTATGGATAGTGAAATAATATTCATGTTTGGGGTACTAAATTTGAAGTTCAATCTGTTATTTTGAGCAGTATTTTTTCTCTTTATCTGAACAGGAACTTTTAAATTTCTAATTCCGTGGCAGCATTCTCATTTGACAGAATCCAGAATTAAACCTGGATGAACATGAAGAAATCTACCTTCATTAACAGATATCCAATTAAACTGTCCAGTTTCTTAGGATCCTGAGTGATGATAGCACATTAAGGCAGAAATTATTCACTGCAAGTGATTCTGACTAATGATGTCCTTGGGAACATGCCTCTCCGCCACCGCTCTGTGTGACCCCCTTGTTGCTCAGGGGTTTTGTCACCCTTCTAAGCTCCCACCTTATCGCAGGAAGCATATCATGGCAGCTGCCCAGGCGCTGCTTCTTGGACGTGTCCATACCTTTCCCTGGTGCAGAGTGGCAATTCTTCTTAATGAAGAGAATTAAATATAGATTTCCAGTCACACTGAATGGGAACATGAGGTGAACATACAGCTCAGAAGACTCCAGATATTTATATACTATATGTATTATGGAAACGCTTGAGGTCAGTTGCTGAGGCTTGAGGTAAATAGCTTTTTGTGCAAGTAACTGTAAAAATAAAATGAGACAAAAATCCATGCTGCAAACCCACAGGAACATAAGGGAAATGGGGAGAGGGTGAGAGACTGTTTTACCCAGGAAATAAGTCAGCGTGGCATTCAGGTGGTAGATGGGGTAGGCAGCAAGAGAAATGGGGTACCTTGCCTAATACTTCAGCCACACTGGAGCAAAACTAAAGCTTACTTGCAATAAGCAGATCATAAATTCCTTAAATTCCAATTTAAGTATATTGCTGGTGTGATCCTTCCAAAACAAATTAAGTGTTTTAGGAGCACAAGCTCCATTGCAATTCAGACATGAGCCTGATCATGCTCCTATAAATCAGAAGTCCTTTTATTCCAAGCAATATGTAGTTACAGTACTGTAAAAATTGTAAGAGATAAGAATCAGCTTCTGACATTTTGCTGTGAACTCAGACATGATTCCTTGCACATGTACTACCTGTTAATTATCTTAATTCTCTTTTCATTAGGTACATCCATCCAYGTGCCAATTATACTCTGTCCACTTTTCACCTCACATTTTGCTTCAGAAGCATTAACGTGGGAAAAAAAGTCAGGCTTAAAACAAGTTTTTGTATTTATACAAGGATCATTGCAGGAAATTCTGTGGCTGAAGTTGAATAAGAGATCAAACCAAATGATTGCAATGGTCACCTCTGACGCCAGGCACTCAACTCAACTTCCAGTGTAGGTGTGGTGTTAACACCAGCGTTGCATACAGTGATGTGTGTATATGAGATGAGAACAAAAATCTAATGCTTGGTGGTCAGCAGGATCCTTTAGCCTCCTGGCTTTTCTTCAGAGTTTTTAAAAGCAGGATCTCTGTAAACTGGTGTATAAAGAGCTATGTGTCATATGGGAGAAGCTTTTTAAGTTGTTTCCGGATAAGACACTGAGACAAGAAAAACCACCTTCTGTTTGTTGAGGCCATTGTGGATTTTGCCTACAAGATTTTTTCTTGAGGCAAAAGGAAGCAGCTGGCAAGAGCTGGTATACAGCATCTTTTTATTTTTCTTGAGACTGCTGGGAAAACATAAGGGAGCTCTTAGGGTATGGAAAGCGTTCCCAGAGCAGTGTAATGGGAGATCATCAGCACTTCCCAGCACACACAAAGGAAGATGGCTTAGCATCTGTTCTGGAGCTCCACAGTGTGCAAGCCAAGAGTCCTGGGTACTGGCAGTCAGGCATGGAGATGGATCACAGTGTGCGTGCCAAGAGTCTTGGATGCTGGTAATCAAGCACAGAGATGGATATTTTGATTGGAGAGCACATATGAATAACAGTAAAATTAAGTGTGTTTCCTTCCAGTGCTTTGAATGTGAACAGACTAAAGAATCTACTTACATTCTTGTTAGCTTGAATATTTCACATAGTAGAAATGAGGCAGAAATAGACTAGAAATTTTAAATAAGAGGAATTAATTTTTTGAAATATATGTTCCACTCAACTCATTTAATCTGTCTGTGCTTTGATTCTCCATAAATGTTTTAAAAGCACAAATATATGATAGTGATTAGGACTTTATGTATTGACACAGAAATATATGCTCACATAAGCAATCTCATTGAAGCCAACGAACTTAAAATGATGTAAAAAAATAAATTAATCACATTGCCCTGAATGCAAAGGTATTTTAGACTCCGTAGCAAGGCTTTCCTACAGGACACAAATTACTACTGTAATTGTAAAAATAGAAATGTTTTTTCAAAGAAGAAGCAGGTATGAGTGTTAGGGTCTTACTTCTACAGCGACTGTACTACCTCYCCTTTTGAGCTATATCAACGTGTTTGCATTGAAATCCACAGGGTGGCACCAGTGCATGCTAAATTAGCTACAAGGAATATTTGACCTGCGTTATTTACATCGCAGACTCCTGTAGTGGAAAGAGTGGATGCCGTCAATTCCTGAATGTGTAGGATTTTGGCCATCAAGTGTCCTTAGCAGTCTGAGGTTCACAGCACTGTTCAGATACATAACAATGATTCAGCCATATTTGTTATAAGGGCAGCTTCCATGGATTTTGAAAACTGAACAAGGAATGGTCCATTTTCCTGGGGCTGTTTGATTAATAGTCATCAAAGGGTAAGTGCACTTAAGTAATTCATTAATGTATTTTCAGTGAGTCAAATGCTGGGGTAAAAGGGATAAGGTAGAGACCAAGCGAAGATGTCGTCTAATATTCATTGGGCTGTGRACATTTCTAACAGCATGTACTATATATTCAAACATTTTTTAAATGGGGATAATCCACCCTAACGCTGGAATGATGAAGACATGTTGAGATGATCGGTGCACACCGAGACCTGAGTCTTGGCAGGAGCGAGCTGCTGTCAGGAGACACTTGTGTATTTCACACTGCTGCTGCAGAACTTCACAGCACACAATTTTGCTTATTATGTGGCTGATTAATTGTTTCTGTTATTACATTATCACCTGAAAATCCTGCTGCTATATAAAGTGCCAGCCTTGTGCAACTGAAGTGTATTGGTGTCAACTAATGGATGTCTGGGTTAAAAAAGTCATTTTACATCAGATATAATTTACCTTCATATGGTTATCCCCCACTGCTCTTGCTCAACAGAAGAGCGACAGCAGCTCTGCCTATGTCACTGTCAGGTCTGTTGGTGCTCAACAGAACCCACCATCTCCTGCCAGGAGTCTTTGAGGAGTCAAGAGACGTACCGACATCCGTGCATTAGCTTTTGGATAACAGACAGATTGAGAAACTGGATGGCAGTGTGAGCAAATAAAGCAAATGGAAGAAAGGAAGGGATTAGCACAGTAGCTAGAGATCAAGGAACTTCAAAATGGGATTGGAGATGTTATCTAATTTACATTTTGTGAGAAAATCATCAGTGGTCAGACAATTCAGCAAATCATCAAAGTAATCCTGTTTCCTCGTTGCATCAGATAGGAAAGTTCAAACAAAACACACCCTTTCAAAAAGCCCCAAACAAATAAGTTTTAGCATTTAGTGACAATGATAAGAATTTCTTTACGTCATTCATAGTGAATTGGTTGCATTCAAAATGATAGATTTCAGTAGATACCTGTGATTCTTGTTGTGCATTAATTTACCATTGCCTGCCATATCTGTTTTGTTCTGAGCTTCCTCACAGTCTCTGTATAGCCTTGTGTTTTACCTTTGAAATTCAGTGGGAGCTGGGATTTTTAAATTGTACCTTTAACTCTGCTATTGAATAGCTCAGAGGCCTTGATCCAACCCAATCTCTCGCTCCTTCAGTTTTCTTACCTACAAAATGCATGTAATACTTATTATTTTCTAAAGTGCTTTGAGGTCCTTACATGAAAAGCAACTAAGTGCAAAATACTACCGCAGAATGCCAGAAATGCCAGCTAGCAGTCATCAGTAAGCACCAAACAGATGAAAAACCACCAATGATCATGCCAGAGTTAAAAAGTTACCTGAAGTATCAGGAAAATTTCTGAAATTGTTAATATATTTAAATTAGGACTTAACTTATTTGTGACTTCAATGGTACCAATCTCCAGCAGTACCTTAATTTTCATGCTTAGTCTGATATTTTAAAAGGTTAGAGCAAACAAACAAGAAGCCATGCCAAGATCTTGCAGGGAGAGAAAAAGGATAGAAGAGATTTTTGCCACATTTTCTACTTATAGAGGAAGTCCTGAATAGTCCAATGATAGGGACAGAAAAGAAATGAAAGCCCATTTTCAAGACAGTGAAATTTATCATCCTCCTGAAAGAATGCTGAAGATTGGGTAATACAGCAACAATTTTCCAGCCATAAAGGCACAGTAACTATCATGTTAGATAAAGACTACCATGATTCAAAATCACTTGGTCACATCAACAATGGAGCATAGAAATACTCAGAGAAAACACAGCTATCCTAAACTCCTTACAAGCCATAGACAATAACAAGTGCTATAAATGAACAAGGCAGAATAATCAGTCAGAAGGAAATCTCCACTGCCTTCATGTTCTTCTGACACAGCAACGTCTTTTCACCTGTGGACAAAGACTCCAGTCAAACATTTTTCTGGTCTTCAGAGCCATTGTGAACTGGGCCTTCACAACAGTGAGAAGTTTCTCTCACAAATTACCTCCCTGAAACTATGGGGTGATTCATAATTTGTGGCTCTTGTAAGAAAGCTCCTAAAAATAAAGAGAAGTGATACAATTTGATGGAAATGGTTATAATTCAGAGATTAACTGGAAGAAGGGGAAGGTTATAAAGAATTCTTGACTGCCCTTCCTAATTTACATTTTGCATAATCCATTCTTGCATAATTTTTTCAAATCAGTAAAATATTGTTTTGGATGTCTTACCTGTTTAATAGGACACCAGAATTAATTTCCTTACATGAAGCTGTATTCCACGTTCTTCTATGTCTTTTGCTGATTTTCTTCCAGCTTCTAGTGTAAAAAATAATAAATGGCAATATAATAGGGGCCAAACATCATGAGAATAAAAATAGAATCATTTTCATTGCCAAACCAAAAGTTTAGACCAAAATATTAACAGAATAACTCATGAGATTCCAACCCTGTGAAATCATGTTGTCATTTGAATCCAGGGTAGACAGTGCAGCTATATATTAGACATTTAAACCTGATATAAACATCTTCTCAGCCACTTCTATTTTGGTGTACATCTTTGACAAGAATCACAATAGTGAAGAATTTCAAAATTAGAAAAAATCAAAATTTTTCAAAATTGAAGAAAAAATCAGATTTCAATTGGACCTACAAGGTATGCATTCAAGTTGGAATATATCAGCTATGTTTAGCCATCTAAAATTAAGTGTATATTCTGTTCTTGGGCAGCCAATGGGGGAACATTGGTACCTGCTGGTAGTAGCACATTACATTTACTTTAGGCATCTCTTGTACCTCTTCTTGCACATAGCACTGACCAGTACGTCTCATCCACTAACTAAGCCTCTTTTCCATGCTCTAATTCAATCCCCTCTAACAATGCACTTATCTTGTATCAGACGGTATCTACTATGATGTTAGGTCATAAGAGAGAGTGGGGKTTTTTTGTTTTCCTAATTCTAAAGCCATTGGATGTCCTGAATTCTGAAACAAATATTTTTCTCCTTTCTTACTAGAAATGCCAGAATTTCTTGCTAATTTTGCTATAGATCACAAACTAAAGTGCCAATACATGAAATATATATAGCTTTCAATCATGAGAATTCATCTTTGTCTGTGCTATGTAAAGTGTTTTCTTTCACAGTGGAGCATTTATGACTGTATGACCTCCATGAAAGAATGTGTCATTTATTACAGTGGACTTTGGGTATTCATTACTGGATGTCTATGTCCAGAAGAATACCACCAAGTGATAGTCTAATTTTCTCTCATGTTTTTTTTTTACAGGTAGAAAACCCATACAACTTTTATCCCAACATAATGGTTTGCAAATCTAATATTCTTATCCATCCTGATGATTAGTTATAATCTGACCTGCTTTTGCTTATGTCCCAGCTCTCCCYCTCGAGCCCCCACAGATACTTGCCTAATTGTTTGTAGTGCTTCATATTCTATTCTGCAGTTCCTAAAATAATCACCATTCCGATTTTATCAATCCCTTCCTTTTAGAGGATGATAATTAGGCCTGATTTTCAGAAATATTAGGTAGCCAGAACTCTAATTTACTGTAGCAAAAGTGACAGGATTTCAGTGTCAAGCCTTAGACATCTCATGGCACACACCCAATATTAAAGAATGAAAAACAATGGATGTTAATGAAAATATACATGTTAATTCAATATATATTTCTCTAAAGTTGAGATTTTTCACACTGATAATCTGTAAAAAGTGTCTCTGAATAAATATATATTTACATTTAGAAATTCTGTTTAGGGTTATTTGAAGTTTGTTAAGCTTATGTAATTCCTGTGTGGAGTCATTATACACTAACAGCTATGTTACTTGTCTCTTGGATCAAGCATAATTGGGAAGCAATGAATATTGCTAATGCCTTGCTGAAGAGCATTCTCTAGCTAAAACCAGGCTTCTCCAGCTTTTTCTCTAGCTAAAACCAGTCCTCTTCAGCTTTTCTGTGGAGGTTAAAAAATGCCTGAGCAAGTAAATAAAAAAAATACAAAAACCACCAAGTATTAACACTTAGTCTTAAAACCTACTAAACCTAGGAGACTTGAATTCAAAATAAATYATAGGAAAAGGATGGTTGGGTAGGCAAACATAACGCAGCACCTATTTCACAGAAGAACCAGTAAGTCTATTTTGCCAGACCGGCTTCCTTGTGTCTTGGATGCCCAACTATTAGTGAAGGCCCCGGGTGCTACCATTTCCCTGCACTGTTCCCATGCTCAATGTTAAACTCACCGACCACACTCTTGGGTCTAGGCTTTAGACAAACTTAGAGGAAGATAAAATGTGGTTTGTCTGCCTCTCCTAGCAATGTGCTGAACAGAGTACACTGTAGGTATTAAGCAGATAAGAAAAAAGTTTCAAGTATTTTATAGTATTAGTTGCATATTTTAAAATAACAATCAGCAATAGACAATATGTAAGTGAATGTAGGACAAAATATTCTTGTTCTAGACTCAGACACTTTAATATTATGTAATAAGCATAGTTCCAGGGCAATAATTTACAGTACTATTCAGAAACAAATATTGTATGCAGCTTCACATAATATAYACCCTTGCCCATGTCTTATGAAAACCTCTGAGAAAAATCCTTGATGTTTCATATTAATATTACTCACATAAGTTTAAAACAAATGTAATAGCCCATTACACTTTTGTGCCCCTCACACACACTTTGCATACAATTTGAAAATAACATCTTACTACCTCATTTCTATTGAAATCAAAGTAAAAGAATGCATCCAGTCCAAGTATTTGCATATACTCAATGTTTATTTAAAATCATTAAACTAGTACTATCAGTACCCTGCTTTGATTTTCCAAAACCCAAAACTTCACTAAGTCAGAAACCCTCACTTTAAGTAATTTAAATAGGAATACCTACCTACCTTTCTGCTAAATAATGCTACAGGACTTACATTTCCCCTATGCTGAAGAACATTCCATGATGACCTTCCATCTAACTTTATTTATTTATGGTTACAATCTTACATAAAAGGAAAGGACCCCTATTAAATTTAATTAGAGATTTTTATTTGATTTCAGTCAGATCAAGATACTCGGCACAATATTCAGCTGGCAGGTGTTATTGTAGCTACAGCTGCTTGATGATCTGGCCCAATTTGTATCTCGACTGCATTTTTTGTTCAACCAACCACGATACTGTTGGCCAAAAGTATTCGCAGCCAAACAGACATTTTTAGTGCCATCCGTCAGTTAATATTATGCCAGCTAAACAAAGCAAATAGCAGGAATTATAACCTTCATCTTTCTTTTCTTTGTTTCTTAACTCTAGAAAGTCAAATGGTAGAGAATATTTTACCTTCATACTGGTCTGTTCCCAAAGTTGTTTTTTACTGCTATAAATTCAACTGCAAAAGCAGGGTGGTCTTCTGATACAATAGCTAGTTTCTGGGTTTGGTTCTTCTTAGTTCTAATATCCCTAACTTTTTTCTTCCCATGGAAATTAGGTTAAAAATATCAAAATGCATAGAAACATACAATACGTATGTGTTAAAAGCTGCTTCAGGACAGAAACCAACCTGTAAATAATGGGATTTAGAAAAAAGCATTTCCAGTGGGCCGGTTATTTGATAAGTCTTTACTCTAAAATCTGTTTTTACATTGAGGCTATTAAATTAAGATAGCTAATGGATTTGGTTGGGGAAATATCTGTGCTCTTTCTTAAAGGAAAACTACAGAACACACTGTTCAGTCAGCTGGGAGCCTGTTTTTGAAGATGGTGTTTAAAACAACAAAATGCCCTTCCAAAAAAATTTGAGCCTGCTTCTGAGCTGAAGCCTCACTGAAGCTGATGAAAGAACCTGTAGGGACAGCAACGCTCTGGGACTTTAGCCCTGTCTCTTACGACTCTTCAGGGGACCTCTAAGAGCTGTTCATTTAATTGTAGGGGGTTTGTGCCATTGTACACGATAGCAGTTTTTCTTGTGCTCCCAAACCTCCTTTCTTGCCAAGGCACGTCCCTTTTAATTCCAGAGATAGCAGAACTCCATTTCTTCTGAAACAGGACAAGATCTACCACCTTTTTCAAGATTTCACTGCTTTTATGCAAGAATTCTTTAAGCATACTACATTGTACTCACTACCAACCGTACCTTGTCATTCCCTCTGTTTCAGCATGATCTTTTATCTTTTCTGTGTAGATTAATAGACTATTACTGTACTAAACATTTGGTTTTATGAAGACCATTAGCTGTAATTATGATATGACAGTTAAAAATCATGCAGCCTTGCCTGAGTATTGGATGGTTAGGTCTAGTTTTAACACCCTGAGCAACAACACGTCAGGTGAGAAGCTGTTTTTTGTTTTTCCTGTGCTCTCTAATCTATATGAATCTACAGGGTTTCTACCAGCATTCAAAAACAGACAGGTATTTACAGAATGAGGGAGGTATTCCAACCAGATTAAAATTGCGACTGGCCTCTCCCAGGGTAGAAAAATGACAAGTTTTTTTACTGAAGCAATGTTTGTACTATATGCTTCAGTTAATTACAAGTCACCCAAAAGACTAAAAATACAGTAGTTATGAAACTCTTCTTAATCCCTTGGAACTATGCTGAACAATGCAGTGCTGACTCCCTTGTTAGATTACTGGAAGGCAAATATTAAATTCCAGCAAAGAAGCAATTACTAAATCCATATTTGTAATTAATTCACTACTGATTACTTCTGACATGCGAGCAGTCTGACTGGGTCTAAAAAGGCAGCTAAAATAAAAGAGAAGAAAAAATGTCTGTGGCTAGTGCAAAATGACATTTGTTTCTGTTACGAGCAAAACCAATGCCATAAAATGAAGGCTGATTATTTTTTGAGATGGCAAGATTTGGAAATTTGCCCTTCTCCCATCCTAAACATTTCAGAGAGACATCTTGCATTACTTTCAATGTTTTCATTATAGACACCATACTGTATATCAGATCCTAGCCCAGTGAAAACCATTACAGATCTACTGAAAGTTATTGTTTTCTTCATATTACAGCAGCCGTAGATGTGATTTTTGTTTATTGACAGATTTATTATGAGTAATCATTCAAATATATGTTCTGTTGTTCACCATTGTTTCTCAGCAACAGTACTAATTAAAATGTTTAAGTAATCCAGTTGTACAGCTTGTGTTTTTAAGTGACTGACAAAACATCTGTAAGTGCTAATACTGGAAGTGAACAGCTGTAAATGTTCTCTGTGTTAGCATAAATTACCTGGTGAATATCAATGAATGCATCTGCAGAAATAAGACTGCTGCAGAGATATTTTAGTAGCTCATGCTAATCAATTTTAAAAAAATGTAAACAGCTCCAAAATTAGACTCTGTAAATCATAGCACCTCAGTGAGAAATAAACTATGAGTTCCAGTTTTTCTTCCAGAGGGACTGAAAGATACATTTTAATTGCCTTTAACATTGTCACTCTTCTTGCTTCCTCTTCTGAAAGCTTCCTACTCATTAAAACCACAGAATAAACTGCTCCTGAGACAGAGACAAAGAGYCAGTATAGGTATGTGGATTTACATATCCTGTTTGCTTTCATCTGGTAGCTCCAAAGACATTCAACAGTGCTTGCTTTCTTTTCTCATTGGCCCCTGTGTCTGAGCGTGATCCCAGTTTGACTTTGGATCTGCAGTATTCAAAAGTAAAGAAATAGAACAGCAGCACAGAGAGAATTAGAAACAAAATCACTGATTAAACTATTGATCAGCCACTGTTAAAACTAAGGTACTCCTCCATTTGGAATTAAACCACCAAACGTGCATTGCGACGAGGTGAAAGCTCTGACCCAAACACAGAGAAGGTACAGAAATTTTGAGTTTAAGATGTACAAGAGAGGAGAAAGGAAACTAGAGGCTGGTTGGGAAAAACTGTGATAGTGAAAGGGGGTGACAGCACAAAAAGTCTGCAGACCTGTTTCTAATGGTTATTGTCTGTATCACCATCATGCCTGCCATCCTAACCTTGAGCAGGACTCAAGAGATGGAGTTCTTTTTTGAAAACTTAACTAATGATAGAGAGTGGTGCCATCATTTTGATGCTGAAGTGAGTGCAGCTCTTAGGTGGGGAAGATAGTGATAAGTGTTCATGTTCAAGGCAATGGAGAAAGGGAAACTAGAGGGGAAATTACAAAAAGAGGCAAGGTTTTGCCAAAGGGACTAAAGAGGAGAATAATTCTTACAACATCAGCACGCTGAATGAGGATTAATAGAGTAAGACTGTATTTGTCAGCCAAAATATAAAGCAGTAATCAGAAGGTGAAGCACAGATAAAGGGGCAAGGCTGGATCTTTGAGCAGCTGTGGATAATGAATACGCAAGTTTTAGACAAAGTTTGATGGTGACAATCTAGAGTGAGGATGGGCCCAAAGAGGAGGCCAGGTTATGGGTATGAGAGGCAGGCACCACAGCGGGAGCTTAGCTGTTTGCCTACTGCAAATGAGAAGGAATGAAGACATAGCCAAGAGCTTTGTTACAACCTCCAGCTGTTCGGTAAACACCGTGGACAGACCAAGGGCAGGCTTAGGAGCTGAGTTGTCAGAGGACACACAGCTTTTCCATGTGCTTTGCCACATCAAATGCCCATTTGTCGATAAGCCCATGTCTTTGCCCAGTGTAATACCCATGCCAGTTCTGGAATGTCTTTCCTGTCTGGACTGCTTGCTAAATACATCTTTCATGATACCATCATGAAGTGAGTTAATGTTAATTTTAAAAACATGTTAGTGACTGCAACTTACAGGATTACTTCCGTGTCCTCTCTTCTCAGTATCTGCCTTTTAGACTCTAAGCTCTTAAAATTAATATTGCTCTTATTTTGAACAATGTAAAGGACAAATATTGTCATATATGCTGTCATTTAAATAATAAGATTTAATAATCCATTCCTTCTTCCAGAAACACAAAAAATTTTTGCAGTGAACATCTCGCTGCAATTATTTTTCTTGTAGATACTGCTTCTCCATAGCCAGCTCTAAAAAAAGCACCTTTTCTTCCATCAGTGGTCAAATAAAATTATGTGAARAGGTAGCATTAGGAATGCATTAAGTATAATTTAGCTATCTGTAAAAAGCAAAAGCAACAACATCTTACTATTCAGTCCATCAGAGCTTCCCTGTGCATGGTCCATGTGCTGCACCTAAAACTACTATATGATTTAAAGATGATCCAAGACATGAATGAAATAGCTTCTCTATATCTTTCCTTCCTACTGTGTATTTATATAAACAGAAAAATTAAATATGGTAAATAGTGCTGTTGGAATCACTGTATTCATGTGTGAATCTTCACTTTTTAGATGATGCTAAACACTTGAATATTCAAGTTGGAAGTCATTAAAATTAAAAAGTCAGGAAGAAATACTTACTGTGAATACGAACCTAACCTCATTGAAAGCATTTCTTAATTAATATTCCATCAGCTGTTTGATGGTAACTTGCAAGCTAAATTAGCTGATCTGGGTGTAATTAAACCTTTGTAAATGGAATGTGCTGGTACACTGACATGACAAGAAGGAGTCACTACAACAATGCACAAGAAAACATACTTCATTCTCACTCCTACATTCTCTCAGTTGGATACTCTTTCCAAGTAATGAATAGTTAAAATAAAATAATGATTATTTTATTATATTCTTATGTGGACAGAGTCTGTTCATTAGGGTGATGCTTAAGTGGTGTGACTCAGCATAAAAAATTGACTAAAATTGACAAAAAAAATGGTGCAAAAATGTTTTTAAAAACTGTGGAGACTTCTGGGTCTGTTTTCCATTGGGAAATACATAAAATAGTAGCTTTCTCAGTCCTACACTGGTATGTTATACTATCACCACAAACAAAGGAAAAATATTTTTTCTTTACAAGAACATAACACCATTTTCTATTTAAAATTATAGATGCTTTGTTTCCTGACAGCTTTGTGAATCAGAGGGATATGATGAGAAAAAATGGCTTGGTTTTGGTTGTAGTTCCAACCATCAACTATTCATTCCCACTCGAGTTGGTAGATGGGTCATCTGTCAGGCTACTAAACTGCTGCAAATTACAGCAAATAAGATGCTGCAAATTATATGTTGAGGAAAACAGAGGTAGATGCTGCATTACTAGAATCAGTCGGTGTGTAGTTTGTAAAGGGTCTGCTGGCCTCTATAAAGAGTAAAGTTATCCCTGTGGCGGCCAGAGTGACCTCTGAGAGGGATTTCTTGACAACTAAGGTGATAACAAGTACAGTTAAGCTGAGATCTATGCACGTCAATCGTAGCTTTTATTCTTTTACTGTTTGATGTTTAAAAAAAAATCCAACATTTCACAACAGCAGGATTCATAGCAGAGAGCGCAAACTGGGGTCATCACTGTGTATTAACTGACGCATCCCTCTGACCATGTTTTACAATTTTATGCAGCATTGCTCCAATTATGCAGAAACAGGCTGCTTTTATGCCTCATACATCTCCTTAATATCAACTGCAGTTCAGAGCAAAAAAGAGCCTTGGGTCTTGCCATGAATTCTCCATAATGACCAGAAATTAAACAGTGTGTTAGTGAAACAAAGGGAAGCAGCAAAAGTCCAATAAATCAATGAGAAATTCAGACTGACTTTGGCAGGCTTCATTTCATTGATGAAAACCAATGCTAGATAATACTGCAAATATTTTTTTGTGAACTTTGTCTTAATTTTTGCTCCTTTTTTTGCCATTAGTTTCCCTTAAGTGCTACTTTCTCCAAATCCAACAATCAGTGAGATTACTATAATGAGTGCAACCAGCAAGAGGAAAGAAGACATTGAAGGATATTTTCAGAAACTTCATTTTGAAATCAGTATTACTGTGACCATTTGCCTATGAAACTTGACTCACAAAGATTGTACCAGTGAATTATGTGAATCCTGTGCCCAGTGATACTGCTCACATTTTGCATATCAAACATTCACACTCGATTGGAAATGATCTGTAAACTGACATGCTTTTGCAGAATGCATTTAGAAAATAATAAATCTCTTCATATAGTTTGCAAACAGAAAAGAACAGATATTCTTTAGCAACCTTGTTTCACTTAGGAGGGAGTGCAAATGATCTGTTCCTATGAAGTACTGCGAGGAGATGGCTGTGTGCCCTCCAGTCATGAGAATTCAGGGCTTGTAGGTATCAATCTGTCAAAGATGTTTAAAGAGCACCCTGGCCATCCACCTATCATTTCACAGGTATGGTCCCTGCTTTATAGTTTATTGCACATGCCACATACATAGTTACAGAGAGGGTTATTTTCTGTCTTTCTGTTGGTGGATAAGGAACAGTGATGGGAAAATCAACCCTGACTTCAGTGAGTGACAGATACAGCCCCTTGGGGTGGTCAGGAACGGGGCAACTGTGCTTCATGGACTGCTAAACTCAGAGAGAGCAAGAAAAACAGGTATGAAAGTGAAATCTGTCCTTGTTACCATAAACAATACCAGAAATGGCAAACTGCAAGAAAGGAAACATTTAGGAAAGAAATAACAAAGTACCTGCATGGTCCCCTGGCTGTTCCCATGGAGCATGAGGTCAATGGACCAGCTACCACTGACCTCAGTAACTTTGAATCAGACCTATAACTGGGAACTGTGCTGAAAGGCAGTGTATAGAATCATATTTCTTCTTTAACCACAAAGGCAGTGCATAGAATCATATTTCTTCTTTAACCACAATTCACTGTTTTGATACTTTCAACAATACTGAATTATTCTCAGCATAGAAGATAGAAGTCTATATCATCTCCAAGAAGAAATAAACTCTGGTCTTTGGGATAGTAGCATAGAAGTCATTAAGTACCTGCACAAGTGTTTTTTTGGTTTGGCAGGGTTTTTTTCAGATATCATTGTAGGGATCATTTACATAATGTGACTGTAGTTTTATTATGAACTGCTAAAACTAGTTTATAAATGTGAAGTTTATGACCATGGTACCAGAGGAAATGTTCATTCTGATAAAATAACAAAAATTAATAGAAAGTATATATTCCCCCTTCTAAATAACAATTCTGGTTAGATACACTTTGGTATGGGTCTGAATGAACAAGAGAGATTTGAAGTAAATTACTTCATTCAACAAAAGTCAGTAAAAAAATGTGTATATCCTATTTCTTATAAGCATAAAAACTATCAATCACAGTTATGAGTAAATATAACATCTGTATACCCTGTGTTTGCTTCTTCAAATCCCTGTACTTTATTCTAAAATCCTTATTAATTCTGATAGGACTGTTGGTCTTTTAAGTATAATGGTATGTTTATCCTTATTTAGCATCCCTCCCACCTCGCCACTTCTCTGTATCGGATTTGTTGCTTTGTATGTTGAAAGCTACCAAATTATCAGTTTCAGTTCTGTAGTGAACAACAACTTTGGTTTCTGCAGTTCTTTCTTAAAGGATCAGGAGGATTTTAAAAGCACTCATTGATAGCCAAGAAGATAAAATCATGCATGAATGCTCAATTTGCAATTTCTTTCTGAAGCTGACTGTATACTCAGTGATTTGCCGGTATG
Organism: Phoebastria nigripes; assembly: GCA_035582835.1. Taxonomy (NCBI): domain Eukaryota; kingdom Metazoa; phylum Chordata; class Aves; order Procellariiformes; family Diomedeidae; genus Phoebastria; species Phoebastria nigripes. Next base: position 65,309 of record JAYKAV010003286.1, read on the forward strand.
CTTGGATCAGAGAATGTTTAAGTTATTCATTGAAAACAGAGAAAGTACAGTTAAAAAGTTTATTCCAGTTATATGTATAAACATTTTTATAAATATATAGTTACTTAAAATGATATATATTTCCAAGAGTACCAATATTAACTTGAGTTCCAATATTAACTTGATAACCAAAAGAAACTTGTGGAGCGTACTCACTCTAGAAATTATCTGATGGGTTTTATCCTTTACTCTCTGTTCATAAATTAACTGTATTTCTGCGCCGAATAAACAATTTTCAGTTTGCCAGGCTCTTGCAGTTCATCGTTTGAATTAGCAGACTGGCCATTAACTCACAAAATACCGTTTTTGATCTGTGTTCAAATAAATAGAATTTCTGGAAGGAGAGGCTAAGGAACAAATAATGAGAAATACAAATAACGAATAATAAACTACAGATATCTCTTCACAAATTAATATTCTTCTGAAAATGTATTTAAAATATTCTTGCCTCAGGTGACTGTAAGAAGATGTACAGTTTTTCTAGGAAGTTCTTGCTGGTGGATAAAAGTAACATCCAGCTATTCCGCTATAGTTCATTCTTCTGAAATAGTTTCAAGAAACAAATAAATTATTGAATTATGAACAGTTTCATAAAGCAAGAAAGGTCTGTCTCCCTGCTTCTGTTGAAGATGCAGCCTCCTCATTTTTTAGGGCTTGCTACCTCAAAATCATCCTTTATAGTTAGTTTAGTTCTTTAATATTAGCAATAATTACTAGTTTGAGTAAATGCTTTTCTTCTATATGCAAAAAGGGAGCTTAAATACTGTCATTATTAGCTGATGAGAATATCATTATGTTCTCCTAGAAAAATTAAGAACAGTTTCGTGTTTCATTGCCTCTATGTTACTAAAAGCTGATGCGCTTCTTAAGCTGCAGGAACAGAGGCCAATGCTTCCCTTGCAGGAAGATCTGAGCTCCATCCATGCAATCGGATTTGTAATACTCACACAGCAACAAGCAATTATGCTGCAAAAGGGGTCACAGTGGGAGATAAGAGTTCACACAGCAGAACACACCCGCATCTTTTAAAAAATGAGATAAAGGATAGTTCCAGTGAGCGGATTATGAAGCCAGTCTGTTAGGTTTCATAATTTTAACAAGGGAAAAACAGAACAGTGCATTCCCATCTGTCTGCCTTCTATAACTCGTTGGTAGGTACCTGAAAATGTGCACTATACATGCACTGTGGCCAGTACTTAACACTACAAACCCTGGTGGTGGTTGCTGGGGACAGGGAAAGGTGCTTCACAGAAATTAGGATTTAAGAGTTACAGATTTCATATGAGAGCGCTGCTGGTTGGAAAATTAGAAAAGCATTTTCATTCTCTCTTTTCTTTTTCTGAGCAAGTTGTCTACCCAACTGTGATTGATGGGCTGTGTGGCTGACATCTGCTGAGGAAATTGGTAGAGACTTGCTACTTGTAAATGACAGGTAACCACATCAAGAGCTCTGCTTAGGCCAAGCTGAGCTGTCAAAACCAAAATTCTCAGTGAATTGTAAAACTAAACCTGATGCACTTCTTAGGGATCTATCCAAAACAAAAAATACATATTGCTCCTATTTTCTCCTGTTAAACGGACTCTGGTTTTACATTGGAAATCACAACAAATAGATTTCACTAGCATTTTCATGCTCTACAGGATTTATAGCTCGGCTTCTAGGATATGCATTACATAAGCAGAACTGGACCGTGTCTGTGGAAACGGACCTAAAACTCACCTTTGCAATCTGTTTTTCTAAAAGCTGATCCACTGCCCTCCCTCCTTGCTCTGAGTTTTAGCTGATGAATTCTACTAACTACAAAGTGTCACAAGAAATCAAAGTACACTGGAAGATCAGAATACTGCAAATACATTTTGGCCATGAAGCTTTTTAAAAAACTTTACCCTAGAAACTCTGAGAGTGGCATAAAAGCCCCGTTATTATATAGCATTGAAGGAATACCCTTTAATCTGGGATGAAAAGAAGAGCCAAAAACAAGCATTCAAATGTCACAGGTCAAGCCTTCTTAATCATTGATTTTTTTTATTTGAAGGGGAATGGAAGAGAAGTTAGGTTTTAAAAAGAGATTTAAAATAATAATGTCTTTGTGATTCCCTTTAGATTATTGTTTTGGAGACTTCAAGTTCATTTGGATTACATTTTTTTTCAGGATTTTTTTCTGCAACCACAATGAAAAGAAAATAAAAAGAATAAAGAAAAAAAACATGGTAGTCTCAAGTAATTGTTGGATTTGGATCTTTCAGTGGCACTAACCATCATGAGGTTCATTATAAAATAACAAAAGCTGGTAACATTTTTCTTTCTGCACCACATAAACTACCATTCAGGCCCATTCAGCCACTGCAAAAAAGTCCTCTCTGATTGGGGTCACTCAGCCATCCTGCTGACATCTTCATACTCAACCTCAAAGACCTGCAAAATCCTTAATGAAGACCTTCCTTGATACAATAGTAACATGACAGTCTTGGAGAGAGGCAGACTATACACCCATGCACTGATATTATTAGATCAACAGTTTAATTTTTCAGCTAGCAGATGGAGATCCAAATCCTTGGGAGTAACTCTACTGGGCCCATCATTTTGAAGAGTAAATACCTTATTTTTCTTCCTTTAGATTTCAGGTGTTTAAAGGATTTTGGACGTGCAGTTCTCTGAGGAAAATGGTCTAGGAAGTGTGGAGTTTATTATGTTAGAAAACAAGCAAGCTGTGACCATCTGACAAATGATAATTCTCCCCTGTACTCACTGTGTTCTCTCGTCCAACCAGTTTCATGCACTGTTTAACAAGGCATCAGCCAAGCCCAGCAAGATAGCAGATACCTGAGAAAGACTGACAGAGTCTCCAGCACAAGAATTGAGATTTCCTGCTAGACATGACATCTTTATTTGGGAATAAAGTCTGAAAATAAAAAGGCAATTTTTAGTACAAAGAACCTGGTTCAGTAAACTGTGACAGACATTCAGATACTCAGCTCATCTAATTCAGTTTGACTCCATTAGAGTCAATGACATTACATCAATTTACACCACTTGAGCATTTAACCCAGAAGGCTGGAATCATGAAAAGTCACTTCAGAGGCAATACAGGGGACTTTTGAGAATAAATTTGTTAGCCATTCATACTTGAGTCTGTACTTAGATGTCCGCTCTGACTAGTGTGTCTTTTGTGATCAAATTGTGGCTGCTAATAATGAGAGGACAGTGAGATGAATGCCATCTTTTAAATCCCTTCTTTTCCACTTCTCAGTAGAAAGAAAACCTCTGTGACTCAAGTGCCTTTCTTTTGCCTCTTTTCTTCAGATGCAAAATAGAAATAGCAGCAGAGGTGTCATGGAAAATTAGATACTGGATTTTAAAAATCTTCCAGCCTTCAGGTTTAAGTGCAGTTTTGGAGAAAGCATCCATGGGTGTTTGAGGTCTTCACAGATCTAGGAAAACCCAATTTTAGACTTGCTAAGCACTGGTGAAAGGATTTCACTTTATGATAAGGTACTGCAGATTATACCTTTATGATAAGGTACTCAAGACACATTGACACATCTTGCATCTGTAGGAAGAAATGGAAAGTGATTATTTAAAGTAAAGAAGACAAAGAGTGAAATAAACAGATTCAATTACCAACTGCTGCTTTAAATGTTTGGCTGAAGAGGAGGAAAAAATCAAATTAACTTTAATACAATAACCATCTATAATTGAACAGTATTTATGCAGTGTCCATAGAACAGTGTGGAATTCAGATGGCCAAACCCACACCAGCTGGAGCTCCACTGCATGGAGAGCAGGAATAAACAGCTTTTATGGGATTCTTGATTGAGTTGCTCTATTAATTTAACAACAGGCTCTGGTTTTATTATGGTAAATAACATATTCATTAACATGTTTAAACTCTCAAGAAGGGATGAAGACGACATTAATAACTGGCAAAGTGTTTGAAAAATTACAGTAAGCCAGGAGTGTATGCTGAACTGGTAACTTTGGTGCATTCTTGCATTGTATACATAGTGTGAAGGTGCCTACTCAAAGCAACCATTGAAGGAGTGTCATCTAAGTGGAGTCCAGTACAGGAGTGTCTGTAGCCAAATGGACTGAAGTCCATTTAGAAATCCAGGCAGAAATTCTGATTCTGGTATAACTTTGCAAGAAGTACAAAATATATACCTGTGTGGCAGGATGGGGCTATAGTTCAGATGTTGTTTACTGTTGTAACTATAGCCAATTGGTTTCCATTGCTGTATTTTCCTTTATGACTTTTTTTTCATTAAAACTGTGTAAGTCATCACTGATTCATTGACCTACATTTTTAGAACTGTATCTCAGATATACTCAAAGTCAAAGGCCAAGGCCCTCTGTCCATTGGACACCATGAAAGCCACCTGCTGATGGAACCTTCCACAGAAAAGAAATCCTCAGATGACTGAAAGTCTCTAAAGCTGCTTATACGTTAGCAACACATGTATTTACAACACATATGTATATATAACATACATACGTTACAACACCCAAAGAACAGGTCCAGAGAGATGTTTCATATTTTCCTGTGCCCCACCAATTCAAGACTCACAGAATAATTGATGGGTGCTGTGATGGAGTATGTGATATAGATTAGCCTCCATGTTACTGTGATGACTGTAATTAGACCCACTGGTCTTGAATCAGTCAAAGAAGTGATCTAAAAATCACAGTGACTCTTTTACAGTTATCAGTTAAGGTAGTATGGAAGCTCTTCAGACCTCCTTTCCTATACCGCCACTAGTTCCCACGTGGGCTTCTGGATACGATGGCTGAGGTAAACATCTTTCTCAGCAGACTGGGTAATAATAAAAAGCATCTTTCTTTTTCCCACAAATGATAAATAGGAGAATGGAAAAAGTAGCACTAGATCTTCTCCACTACAATCAAGGTTACAAACATGCACTGCTGGGCCCCCAGCACAAGAAAGACATGGACCTGTTAGAGTGGATCAAGAGGGGGGCCCCAAAAATGGTCAGAGGGCTGGAACACCTCCCCTATGAGGGCAGGATGAGAGTTGGGGTTGTTTAGCCTGGAGAAGAGAAGGTTCCGGGGAAACTTTATAGCGGCCTTCCAGTACTTAAAGGGGACCTACAGGAAAGATGGGGAGGGGCTCCTTATCAGGGAGTGTAGTGATAGGACAAGGGGTAATGGTTTTAAACTAAAAGAGGGTGGATTTAGATTAGATATTAGGAAGAAATTCTTTACTGTGAGGGTGGTGAGACACTGGAAGAGGTTGCCCAGAGAAGTTGTGGATGCCCCATCGTTGGAAACATTCAAGGTCAGGTTGGACAGGGCTCTGAGCAACCTGATCTAGTTGAAGATGTCCCTGCTCATGGCAGGGGGGTTGGACTAGATGACCTTTAAAGGTCCCTTCCAACCCAAACTATTCTATGATCTGTGATTAGACTATCTCACCTGCACAGAACACAGAGTATATGGGGCTCTTTGCAATGAGGGAGAAGAATACTGTACACAAGGCTATAGACTGTTTTGTGTCTGCAGTAGCCATACAGACAGCTTTCAGCAGGAGTGCTTGCCTACCAGATATATCTTGTTGAAAAATCACTAGCTAGATCTTCAGCTTGACAATACCATTCTAGTCTTCAGCATGTAATACAGGTAGCTCATCAGACGATAACCCACATCCAGAGGGTTTCACACACAGAAGAAGCCTCCATTTCATCTGCATTCTGGCCCTTCAAAGATTTCCACCCCACCCCCCCCAACAGATTTTTCTAAAACTGGATTAGATGTCATTTCTGTTGTCTGAACATTGTTGCTGGCCTGAACAGGCTATGCCTGAACATTGCCTCTAAGAACACAGGAGCTGAAAAAAGGTTGATTTGGGGAATTCATGGCCAGAGATGCACATCAAAGACTTAGTCTATAATTGAACCTCTACATGTATTTGGGTGCAAAAATATCGTTCTTCTGTTTTCTAGCTTCAGGTGCCATCACGTTTGACCACTGAAGTATATACTAGCAACAAGGAGATTATAACAGGTGGCTGAAATCATTCTCTGTCATGCTCAGAATCAATCATTTTATTCCTAAAATTTTCTTCTTCATAAAGGTTTGTCAGTTAGGAATATGAAAAAATTCCAAGCCAACACTGATTTAGCTCTCTGGCTAAAACTGAAGAGCAGAGGCAATTATAGATTTGAAAAAGCCCTCATGAAGTTACCGTTTATTTGCTCTAGGGAACTGTAATAAATGATACCAACTACATAATTATATGGCTAGTCTCTCTAGTAACAATTTTGCTAGCGAAGTCCTCAGAACAGCAAACCTTTCCTCGACACTTACTTCATTGCTTCTTGTACTCTTCATCTGCACATACATACATTCAGATTATAAATTCAATGGGATGGCAACAATTATTTTCTTAGGTATATGTACAATACAAGGGTATTTCTTGGTTATTCTGTGCTCTTTCACAAGGTGTAATAATAGTGTGATGTCCCTGCCTTAATGTTAATTCTCTAGTTTCTGTGATTCTAATTTTCTTTTCTGAGACACAAATCAAATAAATGAAGGCTGTTTTACATCCCATTAATCACCGATACATACGTGTAACCTTATGTGTGTGCCAGTGCACACTTGAAACAGGGTCCCCTTTGAGTGATTTACAAGTGTTAATTATACATAAATTTTATTATCACTTGCATGAATATGCTATCCAGCCTAGTTTTAAATAATTTCTACTTTTATTTTGTATAAATTTATTGCTCCTCACACACTGCAGTGAAGTTTAATTAAGGAAGGGTCTCCATCTTGATTACCATAATTACTATGCATTATGATAGCAGCTTGTTCACACTAGCAGTGTTAAGTGGCGGTAGGGTTTCTGTCCTCAGTTCCCCTACTTCAGAGGCTCACAGACATTACCCAGTCAGAATCTGTTTCTAGCAGATATTTAATAACCAAGGACTTGATCCTCTTTCTGTAGCTCATTCTCCTTCCTTCAGATGAATATCAATTTCAAGAAATACAGGATGAAAGCTATATATATCAACATGAAACTTATTTTTTTCTCTCAGATTTGAAGGAGCTTTTTATTTTGCTTTATTTTATTCTATTTTATGAGGGGAAGGTTTCTTTCTCTTTTCAGGCTGCAAGAAAATAGATGTTAAGGTGTTTTTCTGTATCACTCTGGAGGGGAAAGCAAGTGATTAAATCAAAGCATAATATCAATAGCTTATATTTCTGTACTACCTTTCATCTTGAAGGATACCTATCCCAAAGCACTTTACAACCTAAATAAAGCAGGAATCATTAAAATTCAACATTTGCCATTCCACGGGGATTGTTGTACTGTACCTCTCATGTTATGTGTACAACAGTACCATGGTTACTGCAGCTACCTAGAGCAAAGAATAGTGAGCTTTTAATGATACCTTTTTTCTTCTGTGGGAGTTTAACAGGTCAATTTTCTATAACTGAAATGTAGCCCTGTTTGAGGTAGAACACATTACTTATTCCATAGCACGCAGAAACACTAGTCAACAGCTTAGAGGATATTTGAAAAAAACACCACAACCATTGGAAAACATATATTAAATTTGAAGAAAATGGAAAATGATTGCCTGTGTTGGAATAAGACCACTACATCTAGAGTCACCCCTGTCTTGCACGTGAAAAGTGATAACTCATCTTCCATATTGACAAGTGGTCAAGGCTTTTGTTTTAAAAGTCACTTGGCAAATGTCAATTGCAACAGCACAAATACTCATTTTAATTGTATATTAAAACATTGATTCTAATCTGTACAACATTAATACAGTAACCTTAATAAGTCACAAACACACCACCCCAAAGTTTTCCTTCCAAGCAGTGACAGGTCAAATCCTGCATAGAATAAGATGTGGTAAGATCATTGTCCATCATAACCTGGTGTCGTGGTTTAACCCTAGCCAGCAACTAAACACCATGCAGCCGCTCACTCACCCCCGCCTCTGGTAGGATGGGGGAGAGAATTGGAAGGGCACAAGTAGGAAAACTCACGGGTTGAGATAAAAACAGTTTAATAATTGAAATAAAACAAAGTAGAACAGTAATAATAACAGTGATAACAACAACAATAACATACAAAGCAGGCGATGCACAATGCAACTGCTCACCATGTGTGGACCGCCGCCCAGGCCGATACGCGAGAGCCCATCCCATGATGCCAGAAACCCCCAAACACACTTATTTTATACTGAGCATGACATCACATGGTATGGAATACCCCACTGGCCAGCTGGGTCAACCACCCCGGCTATGCTCCCCCCCCGCCAGTTTCCCATGCACCTAGCAGGGCATGGGAGGCCGAAAAGTGCCCCGTGCAAGCACCACCCAGCAMCACCCAAAACACCAATGGGCCATCAACGCTCCTGTTATACCAAACCCAAAACACAGCACACACCCTGAGCTACTGGGAAGAAAGTTAACTCTGTCCCAGCCAGAACCAGGACAATATCCACCCCTTATTCTATACCATCTACGTCATGCCCAGGTCTCACCTTTTCCAATACATTCCAATGAATCATCATCATTTTTCCTGCCCTTCGATATATACACACATATATCATTCCTTTAGTCTATGGGCCATCCCTCTAAAATGTCCATTGAGTTCATTTAGCCCATGACTTTTGGGCTCCATCTGTCATAGCAGTCTTTCAGGGCAGGAGAGATGGTGTGTGGTGTTGGAYTGTTGCATCCTGAAGCCAGTTCTGGTTCCATTATTGCTGCGCTCGTCTGGTTTTCTCATCGTTGCACTTTGCTCCATTTCATCAGAGTTCCTTCTTCAGTAATCTGGGTGATTCTTACTGCAAGACCGCTGATAGGACATATAGTAACCATAGAAGTGGTGACATACAGTATTATATAGCAATTAACATCATACAATTCAGTTCATTGGCTATTTTCACCCAAAATCAAATCCCCTTGAGGTACACATCAGACTTCCCCATCCTTTTGTATTACCCACCAAGTGCACCCAGGTCCTTGAGCAAAAGCAATCCCACGAATGGGTTTTCCCTTGCCTGAGGCAGGACTAACCCAGACTGTCTTCCCCAGCRTATTTTTTATGTGCACTACAGGGACTTTATGCCCCTCTACAGTACGTAAAGGTTTTGATTGGGCAGGGCCAGCTCGGGTGACAGATGCCCTAGTGTTGACTAGCCAGGTGGCTTTTGCCAAATGTGTATCCCAATGCTCGAATGTCCCACCACCCATTGCTCTCAGCGTAGTCTTTAGCAGTCCATTGTAGCGTTCTATCTTCCCAGAGGCTGGTGCATGATAAGGGATGTGGTATACCCACTCAATGCCATGCTCTTTGGCCCAGGTGTCTATGAGGGTGTTTCGGAAATGGGTCCTGTTGTCTGACTCAATTCTTTCTGGGGTGCCATGTCGCCATAGCACTTGCTTTTC
>JAYKAV010003286.1:75285-161345 GCA_035582835.1 Phoebastria nigripes
CTGCTGGCTGTTTTGATGTTCTTCAGTGACCTGACTCTTGGGTACGTGAGCATCTACRTGACACACTTTTACAACCAGGTTCTCTACCCGGGCAGCCATATCTTGCCACAATGCGGCAGCCCCCCTAGGTTTACCTCTGCGCTGCCAGTTGTTCTGCTTCCATTGCTGCAACCACCCCCACAGGGCATTTGCCACCTTCCATGAGTCAGGATAGAGATAACGCACTCGCCATTTTTCTCGTTCAGCAATATCCAAGGCCAGCTGGACGGCTTTCACCTCTGCAAACTGACTCGATTCACCTTCTCCTTCGGCAGTTTCTGTGACTTGTCGTATAGGATGCCATATGGCAGCCTTCCATCTCTGATGCTTTCCCACAAGACGACAGGACCCATCAGTGAACAGGGCATATTGCTTCTCATTTTCTGGKAGTTTATTATACAGTGGGGCCTCCTCAGCACGCACCACCTCCTCCTCTGGCGATATTCCGAAATCTTTGCCTTCTGGCCAGTTTGTGATCRCTTCCAAGATTCCTGGGTGACTGGGGTTTCCTATTCGGGCTCGTTGTGTGATCAGCGTGACCCACTTACTCCACGTAGTATCAGTTGCRTGATGTGTAGAGGGGACCCTCCCTTTGAACATCCAGCCCAGCACTGGCAGTTGGGGTGCCAGGAGGAGCTGTGCTTCAGTAYCAACTACTTCTGAAGCAGCTCGAACCCTTCATATGCTGCCAATATCTCTTTCTCAGTTGGAGTATAGCGGGCCTCGGATCCTCTGTATCCCTGACTCCAAAACCCCAGGGGTCGACCTYGAGTCTCCCCTGGTGCTTTCTGCCAGAGGCTCCAGGCAGGGCCATTCTCCCTGGCTGCGGCATAGAGCACATTTTTTTACATCTTGTCTGGCCCGGACTGGCCCAAGGGCTACTGCCTGAACTATCTCCCGTTTAATTTGTTCAAAGGCTTGTTGTTGCTCAGGGCCCCATTTGAAATCATTCTTCTTCCGGGTCACTTGATAGAGAGGGCTTACAATCAGGCTGTAGTCCCAAATATGCTTTCTCCGAAAGCCCACAACGCCCAAGGAGGCTTGTGTTTCCTTTTTGCTAGTTGGTGGAGACAGGGATGTTATTTTATTGATCACATCCATTGGGATCTGACAATGTCTATCTTGCCATTTTATTTCTAAAAACTGGATCTCCTGTGCAGGTCCCTTGACCTTACTTTGTTTCATGGCAAAACCGGCCTTCAGAAGGATTTGGACTATTTTCTTCCCTTTCTCAAAAACATCTTCTGCTGTGTTGCCCCATACGATGATGTCATCAATGTACTGCAAGTGTTCCGGAGCCTCACCCTGTTCCAGCGCAGTSTGGAYCAGTCCATGGCAAATGGTGGGGCTGTGTTTCCACCCCTGGGGCAGTCGATTCCAGGTGTACTGGACGCCCCTCCACGTGAAAGTAAACTGTGGCCTGCACTCTGCCGCCAAAGGGATTGAGAAAAACGCATTAGCGATATCAATGGTGGCATACCACTTGGCTACCTTTGACTCCAGTTCATATTGAAGTTCTAGCATGTCCGGCACGGCAGCACTCAATGGCAGTGTGACTTCATTCAGGCCATGATAGTCTACTGTTAGTCTCCACTCTCCATTAGACTTTCACACTGGCCATATGGGACTATTAAAGGGTGAGTGAGTCTTGCTGACCACTCCCTGGCTCTCCAGTTGACGAATCAGCTTATGGATGGGAATCAGGGAGTCTCRGTTGGTGYGATATTGCCACTGATGCACCGTTGTGGTAGCGATCAGCACCTGTTGTTCTTCAACCTTGAGCAACCCCACAACAGAAGGGTCCTTTGAGAGACCAGGCAAGGTAGACAGCTCTTTAATTTCTTCCATCTCCAAGGCAGCTACACCAAAAGCCCAGCGGTACCCTTTTGGGTCCTTGAAATACCCTCTCCTSAGGTAGTCTATGCCAAGGATGCATGGAGCCTCTGGGCAAGTCACAATGGGGTGCTTTTGCCACTTGTTCCTAGTTAGACTCACTTCGGCCTCCAACACAGTTAACTCTTGGGATCCCCCTGTTACTCCAGAAATACAGATGGGTTCTGCCCCTTCATAGCTTGATGGCATCAGGGTACACTGTGCACCGGTGTCTACGAGAGCCTTATACTCCTGTGGGTCTGATGTGCCAGGCCATCGAATCCACACAGTCCAGTAAAGCCGGTTGTCCCTTTCCTCGCCCTGGCTGGAGGCAGGGCCCCTCTAATCCTGGTCATCATATTCGCTACCCACTTCTTCTAAGTATGAATCAGGAGTCTCTTTATTAAGATCGGAAGTGGAATCAGCCCTTCTGCACTGTCTGGGGAACTGCTCACTGGAGACTGGAGCAGCAGTTTTCCTGGAAGAACYCCCTTTTGTGATTGGTTTTCCTTGCAACTCACATACCCGTGCCTCTAGGGTCGAGGTAGATTTTCCATCCCACTTCCTCATGCCCTCTCCGTGTTCACTCAAGTAAAACCACAGGGTGCCCCGGGGTGTGTATCCACGATATCTTCTCTCTTGAGCAGAGGGACGCTTACTCCTAATGGCTGAGGTACTGGCCCGTGCAGGTGGGGAGTAGGACATATCCTCTTTGAGTTGCTGGAACTCCCGAGGCAGTTTCTCCACAGCAGAGACACAGGCCCGTAGGGAGGAGGAGAGACTTTCTTCGTATTGCTGGAGTTGGCCAGCCAGTTCATCCACCGTTTGTTCCTCTCCATCTTTCCAGGTCCTTACTGCCAATGAGTTTGCATGTGACGCTGGTGCGCTCCGTACAAGCTTCCGCCACATGGGTCGGGTGCATCTGACTTCATCTGGATCTTTGGGTAACTGCTTGTTGTTCAGGTCATCATAAATCRCCTCCAGCAYRGCTAATTCCCTCAGGTRCTRGATACCTCTCTCCATGGTGGTCCACTTGCCTGGGTGACATAGAACATCTTCCTTGAAGGGATACCTTTCCTTCACGCCTGACAAGAGTCGCCTCCAGAGGCTGAGGACTCGTGCCCCTTGCCCAATTGCTTTGTCAATGCCCCCTTCCCTAGAAAGGGATCCCAGCTGCTTGGCTTCTCTACCCTCTAATTCCAGGCTACCCGGCCCCGTTATGCCAGCATCGGAGCAACCAGGTACCCGCCTGGACAACTGCTGAAACCTTGTCGCATATCTCGCAGCTCACTCAGGGATAGGGATCGGGTGGTTACCATCTCATTTATGGGTTCTGCCTCTTCCTCCTCCTGTTCTCGTGATGTCCCTGCTTCATTTTCATCCCACTCAGGTCTCACTAAACGAGCTGATTTTCTTGTGTATTTTCTTTTTTGTATAGGGGCAACTGTTACCGGCATGGGTTGGTTCTCTGTCACGGGTGGCAGAGTAGCCACAGCACCTGCCGTGGGGCTTGGGGTAGCCGCAGCGCCTGTTGTTTTGTCATCAGATCCAGAAACATTTTCCTCCCCTTGAAGGTCCTGAATAGTGTTAAACAGGGCTCGGTAGGCATGGGCCAGGCCCCAGAACACCACAGTGATTTGGGTCTCCCTAGAATTGCCAGCATACTTCTTGCAACTAGTCTACTAATTTTTCAGGGTTCTGTGCTTGTTGAGGGGTGAAGTTCCAAAACACTGGGGGTGCCCACCGTCCTAGGCATTTGCCCATGCTATCCCACACACCCTGCCACTCATAACTATCCAGCCTTGGGGCAGATCTCTGCATGATATTCTTAAATTGCTTATTAACCTTAGACAAAACCAAAACAATATTCCCAAGAAATACCAATAGGTGTATCTTAACTACCAGGGATGTTCAAGATACTGAAAAGTTATTGTAACGAAGGAGAAAACATCATAGAAGAAGGTAGTGAAGGTGCCATCCTGTATTTCCTCTCAGATATTTCCTCTCAGAGGAAAAGGTATAATTGCTAATTGTCTCTATGAGGTGGTACCCAAAGTACAGTAATGGCTTTAGTACAAATCCCAAATACCAAATAATGCCCAATGCCAGTGTTTTAATAACAAGCCTCCCAGGCAAAACATCACTAATCACTGCAGAGCACAGCAGACTGCAGAAACCAACACCAATCTTTAACATGTACAGCAAAAACAAGAGCATGGTGCAGATCCAGATAAACTAATACTGAGAACAGATGAATCAATATTGTGACCAACAACTGTTAACAGATATAAATTCCTTGACATGCTCTAGTTAATCTGTTGTTATCTCAACCCTTCAGTGCCCCACGTTGGGCACCAAAAAGGACTGTCATGGTTTAACCCCAGCCAGCAACTAAACACACTGCAGCCGCTCGCTCACCCCTCACGTCCGGTAGGATGGGGGAGAGAATCAGGAGGGCACAAGTAGGAAAACTTGCGGGCTGAGATAAAAAGAGTTTAATAATTGAAATAAAACTAAGTAGAACAGTAATGCTATCAATGATAACACCACCAATAATAGAATATCCAAAGCAGGCAATGCACAATGCAACTGCTCACCAGCTGACACATAGCCCAATACACAAGATCCCATCCCATGGTGCCAGAGCCCCACACACACACTTAGTTTTATACTGAGCATGACGTCACATGGTATGGAATACCCCATTGGCCAGCTGGGTCAACTGCCCTGGCTATGCTCCCCCCGCCAGCTTCCCATGCACCTGGCAGGGCATGGGAGGCTGAAAAGTCTCTGGTGCAAGCACCACCCAGCAACACCCAAAACATCAATGGGCCATGAACACTCCTATTATACCAAACCCAAAACACGGCACACCCTCCCCAGCTACTGGGAAGAACCTTAACTCTGTCCCAGCTGGAACCAGGACACCTGGCTGCCAAACTGGAACCATCAGGTGTTTCCCAGTAAAAGAAATGTTTGCTAAGATGAAAGAAGTTTCTTAAAAATTAGTTTAAGATCTTGTCAGGAAAACCATATTGGATCTCGTAAAAATGTTAAATGTATATTTATATAATAAACTGTATACAGGAGTTTCAGGTAGAATAATTGTCCTGAAAAGAGCCCTTATAAATGTCAGAAAATTCATAATGCTATCTTGAGAGATTGAAGAACATTTTAGAAATCCACTGGAGGAAAGTTTCAGAACAATTGGACCATCCTGAGACCTTTCATGTGTTCATGTTGTTTTAAAAGACATAAATAACATCTGTGGAACTGAGCAGCTGTTGTGAATGATGAAAGACAACTGCCAGAACTTTATGAGCAAAGATCTATTCATACTATAATTATACTCAGAAACAGCATCACATGATGCATCTTTAATATCATCAAAATTATGCTAATGCTTTTCCCCCATAATGATACATCATAGTGTGGGGAGGATCCATAATGTCAGCTGATTTTCAGATAGCTTGATGATCCAGTAAGCCAAACAACAAAGTGGTCTGGAAAAGGTCAAAAGGAGGAGTTTCATCTCCAACAAAAAAAAACTTGGATGTTTAAAAAGTTCCGTTAGATCTCAATGGAATAAGAAACAAAGCTTTTAATCAATATTCAACAGGTTTACACTAAAAGGCATTGAAAGATAAGAATTCAGAGTGCACTGATCGCCTTTACTAAACAAACATCATTCTTAGGGGACAGAAATACACCGACCACTCAAGAAGAAAGAATAATGCTGATGTCTTGTGTGCTCCTTTCAGCTGATTCTAAGCCTCTAAAGCTTCTGTTAAGTTCACTGGAAGAGTTAACACAAGATGTGTAACACCTGGCTTTCTGGTTAGTTTACTGCTGTAGTAAATATGTGAGGCTCAGGTGTGCTGGTTTAAGACAACTGAAATTATTTATTGCCTTCTGGTAGGTAACCTAGTCTTAGTTGTAAAGGTTATTACCCTTGTCACATGGCCTGGTTTAGGGCCCTTCTACAGTATTCGTCATTTTCATTATTTTTGTCATTTGTATTGACATTATTTTTGTCTCTTCCTGAAATTTCCCATTTGCACAAACTAAGTTGACATATGCAGTAATAGATTTAAATAATACTTTGGAACATGGGACATGCTTTGCCCAGATCTGACAGTAATTACTGCTTTGTCATACATTTGTAATAAGCTACTTGGGGGGAAGAATAAATCAGGGCTTCAGAAACATGCAATACAAGTTGCGCAAAATACTGTCTTTAAGTAAAAAAAGGACACACATTTATAGAGAAGTGAGGAAAAATAGCAATTAGCCATCCCATTATTAATCATAACTACATTAATTATCATTCCAAGTAGAGCAAGCAAGAAATTAATAAGATTAAGTAAGGTTTGTAACATATCAACTGTGTTGCTAATGTCTGGTTTGGTTCAGTTTGAAGCTTAAGCCCTAATTCCACCAGCATTGCCAAATTCTGACACTCGTCAACATGATGAATGACTCTGCTGATTGGCTGTTTTAATCCTTGCTTGGTGTTTAGTATTCTGTGAGGAGACATTTTAATAAAGGACAGCAACTTGCCAACAAATTTTGTGGAGATGGATTAAAAAAAAAATAAAACTGAATCAATAAAGACTTACTTCAAAACTATTCTTGAACTGAAATACTGCAGCATGCTGGGAGAAAAATGCTTTTGCTCACACCTTAACTCAGTGACAAGAGCCCCAGAATATGGAAAGAAATGTGTTTATTTGACTTTCTGTAAGCACTTGAAAACCTCTTTGCTTCTTTGCTTTGCTTCCAGTTTTCAGAAATCAGGTTGCAGAGAACAAAGATTAGTGCTCTTGGATGATCTGTGGTAGCTCTGGTTTTAGACAGCTCAAAGCGAATAAATCTTTGTTATTAATAAAGAAAACAAAAGATTAAAGGTAAGCTGATTACTGTGGCTGCAAATGAGATACACTTCTGTTTCAGCAAATCCTTAAAGGAGCACAGATAAACTTCTGCCTCTGCTGAAAAGTGAATATAACTAGTTACCTTGTTTGTCTCATAGAGTGGTTGAGGCTAGTGCTTAGCTATAGTCATTTGTCTTGAGAATGATGGTATGCGCTGGGATTCGAAACATAATTCAGAATTTTAATAATGCAGCAAGCACTGACTCCTCTCTCCTCTATAAACAAACCGATTGCATCTGAAATTTATGAGAAGAAAAGGAAAACGTGCCACCTTCTAATGATGCCCCTGCTTGTCTAATTACTCCCTGGTCCCTCAGTCTGCAAAATTAGCACTGATATGGGTCATGCCTCCAGGCAAACATATTACACTCCTTCAACTATTCTTCACAAGAGTGTAGATGTCTGAGTGGATACATCATGCTGGGCACCCCTCCGAGTCCTGTGAAATTGTACAGAGGTTTCTAATTTGGCTTCTCTGGATTTTATTAGGAAACAGCCCTTCTCAGTTTCATGTTGCATTGTGAAGTGCTTCACAAGGTTGTTTCCTTTTGCATTAAGTGAAAAGTAGGCTTATTTTCCAAGAATGTTGACACAAGAGCTTTTCTACATTTTACATAGCATTTCATTGAATTTTCAGAGTATTTACCACATCTCTCAGAAATCATCCTGGTAAGTTGTTCTCTTGTATCATCTGGGCTAAATCCTGTCCTGTTCAGCACTTCAAAAGTGTGTGGTATGAAATGGAGGGTAAAAACAGGCTACAAATGGTAAAAATGATTTCTCATATGTCACATTCTAAAGACCATTTTTACAATTACATTGTTTTAAATTTAGTGGTGTCTGTGTGACTTTTCACTTCTGAATATTGGCCATCCAGGATGGGAGCTAGAAGGAGAAGATTTGCAATTCTTGGTTCATTGTTGGTTCATTTCTACCAGCATGAGCATTGGCACTGCAAAACACTTATKCAAATACATAGAGCACTTCCTTCCACTGCTGCCCTGGTGGTTTCTGGATGCCTCTGAGGATGAAGGGATCTGGACTTCCTCAGGTGTTCATCTGGCAAGGAGCTTTTACCTGCTGCTGGTGAAAGCTGTCAACCAAAGCGGGAACGGGAGCTGCCAGCCCTCCCTTCCAAGTGGTAGAGAAGGCAGACAAAAAAAGGTGCAGTAGCGAGGGAGATGCCGTGTGTGTTCCCAGCACTTCCGATTCACACCAAAGTCATTCTTCTGGCTCCAGGGGAAAACGTGGGATGCCTCTCCACAGAGCATTAAAAACTTCTGTTGAAGAATTTCCAGAAAAGGCTAAGACTGCTCATTGTCATTTTGTAGTCACAATCTTTTAGAAGAGATGTCCACAATGGCCATCCTCCAGAGCTTTGAGGTCCAGAGGTGGCCAGGGGGTATACTTCTTAGAGTGCTCTACAATGGACAAATACAGTCATGTCTACATGATCTGTATTACACACACACTTTATGTACTGCATAATCAAATATCAATACATACATATCTCTCTGCAGGTTACATTCACAGATGGTACATTTCAGAATTCAGGTAAATTTAGAGTGCTGCATTCAATTTTTTAAAAGAAGAGACAAAAATATCACTTCTATTATATTCTCACTTAACAACTTGTGTCAGGTTTTTCTGTTGCTTACTAGTGTTCAAGACTGGTTACAATATGGACTAGGAAGAAAACATCTGTCTGTCTGATTCTGTCTATGTTTCTCTCTTTAATGCTTATGCCACATTCATCACCATTGCAGTACACATACATCCTCATCACCTAGGAATAGTAAGTGAGATAGTATCTCAGCTTTGCCAATTGAACAAAGCAACATCATATGTTGTAAACTTCATAAAATACATTAACACCTGAATGTTATGAGATCTACTTCAACTTATTTAAAGACATGCAAAATGCTAGCAAATAACTACCGCAACAGATGACTGATAACTGATCATGGAAATTCTGTATTGTCAGGACCAGATGATTAGTCCCTTTTTGACAGGACAGCAGACTTTGCTTCCTCACAGGGAGGAATTCATACTGCTCGTCAGCTGTCCTGTACTACTAGGGCTTAAGACAAATGGGCAGGGAGCTCACTCTAGCATGGTGATTCACAGCTAATGTATATGGTTTCACAGGTGATGTTCACATTGGGTGTAACAGTCTTGCAATGTAGGTGCAGGCAATGAGAATAGTGCTTATGGGAGTGAATGATATTCATGTATAAATGTAGACCAAGAGCTCACATCTGGATAAATACTGCTATTCTAGGTCAGATAAATTCATAGTATTCAAAAACCATTCATAAAGATCACAGATTCACATAAGTTTATTTAATATTTCTGCAGATGCTTTACCTCTTTCTCAATACCTATACAAAAATTTCCATCCACAGATCTTAAAGAACTTTCACAATTAACTACTCTCTGTGAAAATACATATATATATATGTAAGTATATGTATATATACATTTCCTGTATTAATGGTGGGGAATTTCAGAAATAACCGGGGGAGGAGGTGGCTTAAACCACCTCCTGTGGAGGAGCCAGGCTTAAACATCCATTATTTCTGGCAGCTAGACTGGTGTTCTGACCAGTGGAAAATGCCTGCTAATATTTAGGTCAGCATTTGAAAAATATATCTGTTTACCTCTGAGGTTATTACAGTCATAGCAAGTTAATGATACTCAGTTGTGTTCATAATGCACCTAAAGGGAATGGACGTTCTGCTAACTAATTGGCATTTACTAATGATGAGCAGACAAGACAATTGACTATCACAAGAGATTTTGTTCCCACTTGGCATCATGTAACTTCTTCTCAAAGTGATACGTTTAGCATCTTTGCTGGTTTATCAAGTAAATTTTTTTTCCTCTTTAATATAACAACAGAAGAGATTTCAGGCTTTTGAAACAGCTACCTACTTTGACTTCCCAGATGGTTTTGAGGTAAATACATTAAAAATGCAACTTATTAAAACACACATACATTAATGGAGACCACTGTGTAAAACTGCAAAGCAGCTATTATCACATAGTGCAATTAAGTTCCTATTTAATTCATTTAGATCTTCCTCATTTTGCACACCAAGCATTTCTGGGAGTTAATTGGCATGAAAGGCAGGGTAAACTATGCACAACAAATTGAGTGTGAAACAAAGTTAATTTAGATAAAACCCATTGTGCAAAACTGCTGGTTCAGCAATATTTCAAAGGAGAGGAGTCACCAGCTCTGCTTTAATGTCGTTGACTCTTTATACAGTGTCACAGCTGAGATTTCATGCAGGATTGCATTTATTTAAGCCCTAGTTTGAATGCAAGACTCTCTTTTGTGCTCATCATATAAAAAGTTATGGAAACTACTTCACAGAATATTACTGACATCAATGAAAAAAATTAATGAATATTAGCTATAGAAATACTTTTCATTTAATAGATAGTTTGTAGGAGTGATCTAGCCTTGTCAAATCCTGACAGCCTCCTGAAGTCAGTGTTAACTTTGTTATTTTCAGCCTATGTATTTTCATAATAATTATCATAAAAGTAATTCAGTAATGCATTTTAATACATCTAAGTAATGCCATAATTCCTCTAGAAAAGACACTCCAGACAACTGGGAGGACTGGGGGGGGGGGACGAAGGAAAAGGTATGAGATTATGATTCAGGCTTGAAACAAATGAAAGAAAGGCCTGAATACATTGAGTTAGAACTGAGAGTACAAGGCAATGACTACTACAAGTAACTTTGCAAGTGGAAATACAACCATTCATATTCTATTACAGAGCATGAAAATGCACTACATAACAGCTAATGTATTTAAGCCAGCTTTCTAATATAAATATTAAAAGATACAAGATTGGTTGGACAAGGAATAAGAGCAAGCAATGAAGGATTACATGCAACTAGATAGTAGATGAATTTCCTAACCACTAATTTTTTATTTCTTTTTTATGGTGTAGAAATCAGTGGTAGCACGGTGTTATGGTTTGGCTCCTTACCTGAAATCTGTGTACACACTTCTACTCTTTAACTTATTATGTCTCACCATATCTTTCATCTGCATTTTTCATTATCATGCTATTCTCAGTAGCAAAATGCAAAACAGGATTCCCAGTTTTTATTCCTGAAAAGAGAAACATCCCCAAACTACTCAATTTCAAATAAAATGGGTAGTATAATAGATGAAATGTTTGATATTGTCCTTCCAAAGGATTTAAAGATCCACATATTAGGAATGACAATGGATAAGAAGATTAGTGAGGTTAGTCTGAAATGCCTCGTGTATATATTAGTCATGGAGAAAAATGTATTTTAAAGTACTGGACTGCAGAAGCTAAATGTGCATATATTGTGTAGCCCACCACTACGAAGTATCTTCTACATATGAATACATTACTACAAATATATATATAGTGGACTTCATAAGGCAGAGAAATACTTGAAGATAAACCAGTGAAAGCAATAAGACTGTATGTGTTACAGAGAAATGAAACACATTCATATTATATGCTACTTTGTAGTTATTATTATACTGAAATTTATGGGGCCAGATTAGCTGGTATGATTTTTTTGCTGTCCTTTTCCCAGCTGGATAATTGATTGTAACTGGAATGCAATATTTTTGTAAAATCAAGTTAAAATGGTTTATGCTGACTGAGATGGTCTTGCTCAAGCTTGCCTAACTGTTGGGAAAAAACATATTTCTTTCAATATGAAACTTGTTCCGTGCCATTTTTCCCAGTTAGATGGAGTTCAGCATGAATCATGGCCTAATAAAGGTGCAGATCCTGTGAGATGCTAAGCACTTTGAGAACGGGACTGGAACCACATCCATGAAAAAGGAGTATCAAGATTCCTCTAAAGTGTCCCAATAAATCTATTATCATTTGTGCATATAATACCATCAATGCACAAACTACTGCTTGCAGATTTGCAGTTGGTAATCAGGCAGAAGTTATTTTGATTGCTTCAGTCACTGGAGTTAGTTTATATGTCCATATTCAAGACCTTTTTCAGTAGGTCATAAAACTCTGAAGGAATTAAGACCATAGGTGGTAGAAATTAAATTCCTCTCATCTGTCACTGAAAGATTGTTTATCAAGATGCTGCAGATGAATTAGTGTAATCCTTATCACTTAATGTAGCCTGGCTTGATACCTTTACTGGAATTAGTTCTCAGAATTAATCAGCTTAAGAAATGTTAGGGAAGAGAAATGTCAGCTATTAATTTGCAATTTCGAAAAAAATATTGCCCATCTAATAAAAGAAGAAGGAAAAGACCTGCTCTCTACAAGTACAATCCTGTGATTTCTATCATACATCAAACATCACCAATTTAAATACCATGCTAAAGATATATGCATTCTGTTTGTTAGGCTGCTCTTATTTTGGTGTAAGCAGCATGCTGCACCAACATCCTTCTTAAATGGGGATGGATGTGTACAGGGTTTGGACTGTACCATGTAGCATCTCCTTTTGAAACACTGATACTCTTTTTGTAGAAAAGCAGTCTATCCAGAAAGGCATTAACTTCAAATGTTAGGCTTTCATTAAACTTTAAGACAAACTACAAAGTAGCAGCCTCTGGCTTCCAGTCAGGTTTTAAACTATGCCTTATACCATCTGCGGGAGATACAGGTTTGTGTGTCATACCGCTTATGTACCTTCAAAAGATTTTACTAATGTGCTTTGGAAAAGATTACTTCCCCATTCAGCGGTGTGCTAGGATGTAAGGAACAGCCACGTCAAACTCATCACTGGGGTAAAGAAAAATCCTGTAAATGGATGTTTATAAAACTTTCCTTTTTTAGCCCACAGCTAAAGCTGGGCAGCCAGTTTACATCCTTACTGCTGGAATGAAATAATAGGAAATGGGCTAGTACTATTTTTTGTTAGTTTGCTACTCATAATTTTCAGAAGAGCTCATGTGTGTAATTTCTTTGGTACTCCTATTGTGTGCTGGCTGAAACAGTCCCCTGTGCAAATACCTCTCTATCAGGGCAGACTTAGAGTGAGATTTTAAAGTATTGCTTACATCAATCACCAGAGGAAGATTTTAAAAAACTTTGAGTGTAGCTTAATTTTTCCAACGGGTGTGAGGACTAGGATTTCATTAAAAACATCTCTAAGGAATGATTACCAGGACCTAATCAGATGTATTCTGAAGGAAAATACTTGGGGAGTGATGTACACCTCAGACAACCCTGGAAAGAACCAAATTAAGTTGTCACATTTTCTCCTGGCCACTGCCGGGTGAGCAACTGGGGTTCCTCTACCTCTGCTACCTGTGGCATGTGTCATTCAGATAGTTGGAGCAGAGGATGAGAGTGCAAAATTTATCTGAGCAGGGATGCAAACAAGAATTTGGGAACATCTACTTTCTCCATGGTTTGCTGTCAAAAATTTTCTAATAGGACCTCTCAATTATTTTTGTTTTGATTGRATATTTTGAATTCCACCTTGCATTCTTGGAGGAAATAAAAACAGATCTCTTCATTACTTCTTTAAAGTTCTCAAGCTCAAGAAGACCTTTCTTCATTCTTATCTTCTGGTTAGGAGGAGGAACCTTCAAGCTTTTCCTTTGCTACTGTACTTTCAAGGGAAGAATGACCCCTGTCTTATGTCTATGTTGTTGAATTGTTTTCTTAGTGGAACAGAGTGTAGTACTATATGTTGTCCCAGATGATACCAAAGTTATTTCTTGAGAAAACGTAATTATCCTATTTTGGGACCAAACATATCCTGACATTATTTGGAATTCAGGTGGAGAATGTTGATGCTGCTTTGCAGTCATGTTTTCCATTGCAGTATTTAAAATGCCTGTGAGCTTTGGTTTTCCTACTGCTCATACCCTCACTGTAGTCTAAAAAAGAACTAGGGCAAGACATTTTGTCACTCTCCTGAAGGAATGAGTATAACAGATTACTAGCTCTCCCCAATTTATGCTTTTCTGGGCATACTGCACTTTCATTCTCTTTGACCAGATGTTGTGTTAGTGTTGCCAGCCCTGCAAAGAGGGGCCATATGCAGCTGCAGCATTCATATCAAACAGAGCCTTGGATAGGCAATCTAACAGACTCTGTTAGTTCAGAGTCTGCAATTAGGACAAGAGGTGAGGGAATCAATACTTGAGCAAAACATAGCAGAAAGGAGGGATTGATTCAGGATATTGCAAAAAACAGCAATGTATAAAGGCATAAGAATGTGCAAAGGAGTTACTTGTTAATGTGACCGTGAACACAGCCTTTGGGAAAGGCTTTCCAAATTATTTCTTCATCTTGGGATATGCAGGTACATGGTTATCCAGTTGTCCTGACTTACTCAGCCCACTTCTGTTAGAACAATTTCAAAGTGACATCAGAGAAGACTCCTGTTAGAACAATTTCATGAAGACATCAAAGAAGTTATGAAGCACAGAGGATGTTATAATAATTAGAGGAAATTTAAGGCAATGAAGTCCAGGAAATTATACAAAATCTTCCATTTGTAGTTAATTATCTGAATGCAGGCTCCACAGCTGCCTTGCAGGAAATGAGTGCTTGCTTGAAGAGCTTTACCCAGTTTTGTCCAAGCAAATGACCAAGAGCAGCACAGAGTTTGGAGCAATGCGCATGACATAAGCCTTTATCCCCTATTGCCAGGGCTTTTGCAGTATCTGAGACTGAACAGGTTGAAAGCAAAAATGACTATTTTTTTGAAAGCACAAGAACTTTCATGACTCCAGTATAGACTATGTATTCACGATCCATGAAATGGCTGTGAATGTTCACAGGCCTTATGCTATAAGGAAATAATGTCCTTTTCTGTTTACAGTTATAGTTCTTGGGAGTGGGCAGCAGACTAAATACGTGAACCCATATTTTGAAGGCACATTGATCTATGTTTAGCAATAACTTTCATGATTGCCTCAGCAGTGTAGAGTAAACATCTGTTAAGACTACACAACTTTATTATGATAACCTTAATGATGAATTTTGCTATCTCAATATGATTGTCCACTTACAAATAGCCACAATCCAGAAGCTAATGAATTCTTTGGGCATTGGGCAATGGTCTTCAAGGTTGTGCATGGGCTGTTGGAGCAGACATCAAGACAAAGCACCAGAGTGGAGTCATTTTCATACAAATGTTTTCTGCCCATTGACTTTCCCCCCTGAAAGAATCATTCCAGGCAAAACAGACTGGACAAACTGCAGCTGTAACTCTGCTTGCTGGGACATTAGCAATGATTTAGGAGCCTTCACCTCCTCCTGCACCTCACCTCTTCCAAAAAGCTAAGCCTGAAACAAACCCCTTGGCCTTCAGGGATCTCACTAGCAGGGGGAGCACCACATCTGCATCAGTACAGGCTGTACCAGCAGATCATGGGTTGTGCACACTACAGAGGAGCAGGTTTCAGAGGACCCCATCAGTCACCAGGGAGACCCGTATGAGGTAGGCAGTGGCCCTGAATTTGGCTCTAGTGAATTGAAGTGCAACAGCCACGAGCAAATTAGGACCAGCAGTGCAAACATGAGTCAGCCCAGAGGAGCTGAACATAAGCACAGCTACCAAAGATAGCACAGCTGGCTACAGCTACAAAGACAGCCTGCCTGAAGGACTTGTCAAGATCAGCTCCTCATAACTCCTACTACTGTCTTAGCCTAATATAACTTCAAGTCAGACCTATTCAGTCTGATTATATTAGTAGTCACTGTGCTTTCAGTGATTTTTAATTAGACTGCAGTATGTTTACTCAAAGACACAGAAGCAGAAGAGCAGGAAAAAAAAAATTATACCAAATATTTGAGCTCAACTATCTTCCATTTCCTTCTGTGTTTTTAGAGATGCATCTGCAGGAGATTCAGCTCATGGAAATTGGAAGGGAAAAGGGGCCCTGGTGATAGTAGGACATCTAATTCATCACTCTTCCTGTACAGCCATTTATTGTCAGATGCTTCCCATTGTTTTGACCAGCCCAAGTTATGGGTTTTCTAATATTTCTTATGGGAGATTATTCTACAGGTTCATATAACTGCTATCAGAAGATTTTTAGCAAAGACTACATTTTTCTTGTCTTAATTTCAATTTATTATCTCTATTCACCTATTTTTCACTATGCTAATTATGCTTCCACTTAAGTGTTAACAATTTGGCTTTTAACATTGCCCATAGTGTTTTCTTTGTGTATGGTTACAGACCATTGCCTTCTTCACCATGTTGGCTTTTATAACTTTGCCTTAACTCCTTTAGTCTGCCTACCTCTATAGTATAAAAAGTACAGAAATTGAATATAGTATTGGAGCTGCAGTAAATAGGTTTTACTGCAGACAGAGAACAGCTTCTAACACTGAGCTGTGGCATGGTTCACTACTTAGTCATTTGTTTCCCTCTYTTCCTCTAATTATGCATATCATGTTTTCACTGTGAGATGCACGTGTATTATAAAACCTAGACCATTCTAAAATAATTTACCCATGTAATCACAGGTTTGAGATCACGTTACTAACAGAAGTGTTCTAATATAGTAATATTCTTTTTGATTTTGTGCTGTTTTCCAAAAATGCTTTGCAATAATTATTTCCCATTCCAAATTATCCTGCTATGCACACACATTAATTGACTGGTTCATTTCTTCTTTCATGAGAGACTTTATTTTGGTTTAAGGGACTGATTGCTCTGTTTGCTGTAAAATACTTGTAGAAATTTTGTGAATTTCATATCTAAGATATAAGGTTCAAGTGAGTAATATGAGTTGATTGTTATGATCAAATGAAAATGGAAATCACAGAGAGGAGGATATATTTGGTTTACAATGCATCTCTGTTTTAAATGCTATTTCAAATTATGTAAAGCTAGGACTGTTAATTAATGACTCCTGAAATACCTTTAGCATCTATGCAAGCTGCCTGTAGTTGTGAGTGGGAGATTCATACAACAGAGCAGTGCAAAAGCTTTTCTTATTCTGAATTGTTAGTGTCAGAGAAACTAGAATCTCTGACAGAAAGGAATGGAAATAAACTAGGCTTGTCAGTTGGGCTACTCAGTTGCTGAGAATTTTCTAGGTTACATTAAATATATTTAACAAAAAAATACTTATGAGTATTTTTGGCAGCATGATAACTGGTATCAAATTAATGAATGAAAATAAAATTCAAAATTAGTGAATCAAAATAAATGAATTAGAGTGGTAGTTTTTATACCACAATGTGAGGGTGAATATCAGCTGGTACTGAGTTTGATACCCACTTAAATCCATTGACTTAAGTCCATTAGAGCTATGTCAGCCAAATTTAGGCAAAGCTTCTTCTCACTAGTAGAGAAACAATAATGAATGTTTTTAAAATTTGTATTTTACTGGTGTCTAACCTACCTCTATAAGGTGAAAGGCCCCTGTAAAATGACAGCACACAGCAGAACTGTATTGACAAATACTGTAATTACTAAACAGGCAGAATTTGGGGGCAGATTTAATGGACAAATCAGATTTGGTTGAGATGCTCAGAGTAACATTTTCACTCTTCATTAAAGTGCTTTTGTACCTCTTGGATTCTGGCTTTATGTCTCAGCTGAAAACACCGTCAGTGCCTGTTGCAGGCTAGGATTTTAATTCAGTGCTCATTCTGAAGGAAGAATGACCCTTATAGTGCTTAATCAACCACAGCATTTCTCAGGAATGACCTGGGGTAGTCTCAGAGGTCTCGCAAGCAAGTAGGAGCAATAGTCCTTGCTCGCTGATGAAACTGAGTGTATCATTATAGAGTGTAGTGGTCCTAGTCCTAATAGGCTAAGTAAAAAAGGGAGGAGGATTCTTAATTTGAAGTTTCACTGTATTTGTCAAAAACAAAACAAAATAATTTAAGTAAGTAAGTTGTTCTGATGTTGTTTTAAAGATGTATTTGTATTCCAGAACTCCTTTTGCTTTAGCCACCTATTCAGGTTCACAGCCATGCTCTTCCTGCCACAGATAACACCAAGGTCACATGAACCTACCCCATGTAAATCCCAAACTTAACCTCTGTTTGATCCTCTGCCCTGCAAAGACCCCTCTGGCAGTGTATGCTGTTCTGAGCCTGCAATTATTGCACCACCCACATCTATTGTATTCACCCCAGTCTGTATGTTGTTAGTCAGTAGATCTGAATTATGTACAGTGGACCTCCACAGAAAAGTCATGCCCCCGATTAATACAACAGTCCGTATATTTTCTGTTCAATTYCTCCTTCCTAATTCCCTCGCTGGAGCACATTTGCCTCAATTCAATCGGACGCTCGATCTCTCTGTAGCAGGCCACCACCAGATGACCAAGGGCCCCACTGCAATTACAAGTAATCCTACAAAGAAATGAATAAAGTCTCAGTTATGGAGCATTTTAAATGCAGGCTGCACCACGGCTCTGCGTCACCCCCTACAAGCACTGTGCAACAAGATTGGAGATTGGGTCTCTAATATGAATTAGATTTCAGCAAGATCACTTATGGGTCCATTTTTCCCCTTCAAACCAGCCCCCGTGAAAATTATCTGCTCCCCTCACCCTCCACTCCCATTTAATTTGATTCCTTTTAAATACCTAAGTGTCTTAGACATTTTCTGCAGATTATTCTTTAGCAAACTGAAGAGATAATTTTGGCTTTTTGGCAGACATATTAGTAACATATAATTTTTGGTGAAAATAGAACCCTGCCCATTTTTCTGAACTTTACTCTCCGGTACTTTGGATAGCACTAACAGTAGCAGGCAGAGATAGTTTGGTTTGGACCAGCTTGTAATTACCTTTATGAAATGAACAGAAAAAGGGGTTCAAATGCCATTTTTCTTCCCTTTCCCAAGATCCCTTCTCTGAGCAGGAAGGGCATATTCTTCCCAGCTAAGATRTGGAATTTAGGACTCAAGAGATATGTCTATGGATGTATTTTCATGCATGGCTCTGGTCTTGGTCATTGACCAAATGTTTAATATCTTATTTACAAGCTTGTTCACTCTTTCAAACGGACATAGTAGTCATCATATTCTTTTGCCCTTACCAGTCATGCTTACTTTCTCATCTTACCTATCCAAGCTTAATTTTTTAAGGTAAATACTAACAATTACAAGCTGTAAATCATCTTACAATAAATTTCCTGACATACTTATTTTGTAGTTTTCTGTTCCAGAATGCACTGCCGCCCAGAAATTTGCTCATTAAATATTTGTTTTAAGTTAATATAAGCAAAATAAAGATGGACTTATTTAAAATCCTGAAAAAATAGATTTTGTGGTTTTGTTGTATGCTTGTGTATTTAACTTAATCACATGTATTTTATTTTATTGGATTTATAATTTAATGTATTCATATTTGCCAAGAATGTACATCTTTAAAGTACTGAAAAAAGTGAACGCTCTATAACTCAGCTGTGTAAATAAATAAAATTCTGTTGATGTCATAATCTGAATATCAACCCCACAGTATCTTTTCACTTCTTAGTCTTTAATCATCCTATATTCACTGAAGTTTGAGTTCAGACTTTACTTGAAATGTTACTATTCTCTGTGTGAAATGGAATTACAGCTGACTTGTGAGTAATATTCTCGATTCAAAGCCTTTTTATTTCCTTTCTTTTTATTTCAAACACTGTTGTTTCATGTGCAAGAGGATAATTAATACTGTGACAGCAATTTCTAATACAAGGGGGGAAAATAATTATTATTCATAGAATCATAGAATAGTTTGGGTTGGAAGGGACCTTTAAAGGTCATCTAGTCCATCTCATGGGCAGGGACATCTTCAACTAGATCAGGTTGCTCAGAGCCCCATCCAACCTGACCTTGAACGTTTCCAGGGATGGGGCATCTACCACCTCTCTGGTCAACCTCTTCCAGTGTTTCATCACCCTCTGCGTAAAAAATTTCTTCCTTATAGCTAGTCTAAATCTACCCTCTTTTAGTTTAAAGCCATTACCCCTTGTCCTGTCACAACAGGCCCTGCTAAAAAATTTGCCACCATCTTTCTTATAAGCCCCCTTTAAATACTGATAGGCTGCAATAAGGTCTCCTCAAAGCCGCCTCTTCTCCAGGCTGAACAACCCCAACTCTCTCAGCCTTTCCTCAAAGGAGAGGYGTTCCATCCCCCTGATCATTTTTGTGGCCCTCCTCTGGACCCCCTCCAACAGGTCCATGTCTGTCTTGTGCTGAGGGCTCCAGAGCTGGATGCAGTACTCCAGGTGGGGTCTCACCAGAGCAGAGTAGAGGGGCAGAATCACCTCCCTCGACCTGCTGGCCACGCTTCTTTTGATGCAGCCCAGGATACGGTTGGCCTTCTGGGCTGCAAGCGCACATTGCTGGCTCATGTCCAGCTTTTCATCCACCAGTACCCCCAAGTCCTTCTCGGCAGGACTGCTCTCAATCCCTTCATCCCCCAGCCTGTATTGATACTGGGGGTTGCCCTGAGCCAGGTGCAGGCCCTTGCACTTGGCCTTGTTGAACCTCATGAGGTTCACATGAGCCCACTTCTCAAGCTTGTCCAGGTCCCTCTGGATGGCATCCTGTCCCTCAGGCATGTTGACCACACCATTGTGCATCTTATCTTATTATCAGGTTGAAACTTGGTATAACTCCATGGCAAGAAGTATTTCATTATTTTGTCTCCAGTGCCCCCAAATCTGTTCTTGCTACTGCCTTAATGATCTAGTCTTTAACTCGGAAAAGAAACAAATACACTTAGTCCTTTAAATAAGTAGGTCAGCTGCTCGCAAAAGACACCATTAGTTTAGCAGGATCCAAAAAGGGACAAAACTCCTACATGACTTCTCAAGTTGACTGTCAAGGTCTATTTAATGATCTGTGCCACTCTCCAACAACTGTCTGTGTGATCTAAGTGGTTCCTGGGCATGTGTTTAAGTCAGTGGATTTTTCTTGCTTGTTTTAATGCTATTCTCTCGTGATGAACCAACTAAGGGACTTTCTTCTTCTATGTTTTTTAAAACAATGTTCTGGTGTAATTGTTGGTATTTTTTACCTTTGTACTTTTTACCTCTTCACTCCTTGCATATCTTCCACACCCTCACCTCCCTTAACTTGTTTTATGTATTAGAAATAAATACTGAAGCTGGTGTGATGTCATTATGATGATCAGTATACCCTAGCCTAGTGTTCAGATCATGTTCTGATCTCATTCCAAAGAGACATAGCTGCACTTAGAGGAGATAGTCAGAGTTTATACAGACAGGGACCAACAGATGGACAAGGTGAATGTAAAAATGTATGATCTGTTTAGTTTTGTGAGAAACGCAAGTAAGGTTAGATACGGTAGAGACATGCCAAATAACAAGTGATTGTAGTGGATTCTGTTTGCTCTTCCTGATAATGTAAAATAGAGCTCTCATTAGAAAAGAAGTTGATCTATGAGAAACTGATTAAAAAAAATACCTTTTCAAACAATGTAAAACTATTTACTCTAACTCACAGCCACAGGCAACTTTAGAAATAAGATTTTAGAAGATGATTAAAGAAAATTGAGCGTTTATATGCCCAGTGAGAACATGTGCAGTTACATTGCATAGAAAGGCTATGTAATCAGAAAAAAATGTAAACCCTTGACTTATGCCATGAACTAATCTCTAAATAAAAGCAGTTAGAAATGTCCTCTATGTACAGTTTATTCCAGAATTGTTTAAAACTATTTTTTTGTCATCTTTCCCTGAAGCATCTGGTACTAGTCACTGTCAGAAAAGGTATATTGGGCTTGGCAGCCTGTTAGCTTGATTCAGTAGGGTAATTGTCATGATGCTGATGCTTTGTTTGAACTGCTAGATAGTATGTTTCTTAACCACAGTGTGGCCTTCTGTAAAAATGGTCATTGTCATGGCAATGGAAGTAGGAGGACCATTTTCCTTTTTGAGGATTTTAGCAAGGGCAGCCATATGACAGACTGTACCCTTTCTTTGTTTTTTTAGTGTAGGCACTATGCTCCTTAAAAAGGGAGTTGAAGATCATATATAACCCTCTAGAGGATGGGGGAAAATGTTCTTTGGTAGGAATTGCACAGACACAGAGAGGAGATTTTTAGGAAATTAGAGTTATGAGGAAGAAGGGCTACAAGAAGGGCGTCAAGGAGAAGAGATCCTGCAGCTCCGAAATCAGTCAAGATATTGCTCAGAGGAACAGAAACTGGTGACACTGCTGGGCCCAAGGCACTGCAAAAAGGTGTCCAGAGGGGTTGTGCACAGTTTGCTGCACTTCAGAAAGCCACTGAGTTGGCTGAGACAATGGTCTGCCTGCAAGGACACAGTGGACAAGGATAAGTTGGTTTACAATCCCTTTCTATTACTATTTGTTGTGGTTTAACCCGGCAGGCAGTCAAACACCACACAGCCGCTCGCTCACTCCCCCCTCCCCTCAGTGGGATGGGGGAGAGAATCGAAAAAAAAAAGTAAAATTCGTGGATTGAGATAAAGACAGTTTAATAAAACAGAAAAGGAAGGGGAAATAATGATAATAATAATAATAATGATAGAATATACAAAATGAGTGATGCACAATGCAATTGCTCACCACCCGCTGAGCGATACCCAAGCAGCGATYGCTACTTCCTGGACCAYGCCTCCTATTTATATATTGAGCATGACGTCACATGGTATGGAATACCCTGTTGGCCAGTTGGGCTAGCTGTCCCAGCTATGCTCCCTCCCAGCTTCTTGTGCACCTGGCAGAGCATGGGAAGCTGAAAAGTCCTTGACTAGCAGACTACTTAGCAACAACTAAAAACATCAGTGTCTTATCAACATTCTTTACATACTAAATCCAAAACACAGCACTAGGAAGAAAATTAACTCTATCCCAGCCGAAACCAGGACACTATTCCATCTTAGTTTTCTGTATTTAAAAAGTTAATTAACCTACTTTATAGTCTACTAAAACTGGGACTGTTTTTTTTGTTTGTTTAAAAGCTTTTGGTTATTGTTTAGGGAACTCAGTGCAAGGGTCTAAATTCCCTGCACAGCTGTGGCTGACTTGAGAGCATTTCCAACCCCTTTCCTCTTCCCTTCCTTGCTGTCAGATCTCAAGCCTATAACCAAAATAGAAATTTGTCATTAATCTTCTCTCAGACCACAGCTGGTGCTGCAGTCACATGGGTACCAGCTACTACTATTTCAGCAAATCCAGCTAGGTTGGATCCTGCAGATATCTCCAACTGGGGACACACGACAGAAGTTGACTGAAGTGATGCCTAAGCAGCTTCTTCAAAACTTACTATGGTTCATCCATTCCTCAAAGGCGCAACACATTCAGACTAATGCATAAACACGGTAGATGGCCTACGTTCAGGGTATTGTTTACACCTTTGTAAATTCCCCTCAGCTGAGCTATCTTCTGCATCGACACAATGAAGCAGCTTGACTTCTGTAAAGCCTTTATGTCTGTAACTTCCCTGTCAGTTTCTCTCCACTGTCTCCTCTTTGTCTGGGCTCTGGGAGCCCACAGCCCTCCTTTGGCACATACCTTATTCTTTGAGAAAGGAAAGCCACCAAGCCCAGACGAAAGCAGATAGGCACCTTCTCCTTTCAATTAATAACACAGATATTGCTGTCATAACTCCTTTGATGGCTGGTGCAGGAGGTTTTACTTGAATCCTTGATGTTGTATGCTAATACTGAAACTAGAAAGAAAAGTAAAACACCAGTTTCTATTAACAATGTTGTGCATTCAGACAGGGTTGCACTTAAAAATCATAAAGGTTAGACAGACAGTTTGTCACAAATATGAATACTTTTCTCATGCATTCAGTTATGAAGCTTGTTATTTTCTATACTAGAATGAAATCTTGATCCTGCTAAAATAGATGAGACCTTTTCTGTTATCTTGCACAGAGCTGGGATTTCAGATTGGAGAATTAAAATTACATAAGAATGTTTCAAGACATTAATGTTTCAGTAGAAAAATCCTAATAAGGGAATGAAAGGAATTACCAGATTAGTATCAGCAAATTCAAAACTGGAGAACAGTTAATTTAATAAATAAAGAATATTCCTTTAAAAGACATAAAAATCAGGGATTATGGCAACTAGCTACTTCTCAGCAGCTTAATTAAACTATGATGAAGATAGGCTTTTTTCAGCACACTTACTTGTGCTGTGTGTATTTTAAATACCAAAAATAATTATTGACTTCCAACTAGATTAAATTTTGTCATTATTTTTAAGAAACTAATTAACCTGAAACAGCCTCTAAAAATCAACTTACTAATTATTAATCAGTAATATAATAGGTTAGTGAAACATACTTACCAAAACAGAAACTAGGATTAGATGCAATGTTTTGGCTGTAAGGCTTTTGTGGACTGAGGAAGAAAGCAAAAGGCTATATACTTTATTTTCTTTTACTGCCAGGAGAAGCCTTGGCAGCCAAGCATCATCTTTAATCTTTTATTTCTTGTGTCAATTTTAGTTAATGTGCTTTTAACTTTCATTCCATGCATTCATTTAAGAGTATCCCTGTTATTCCACACTAAGATTCAATCATAAAATTCACGCAGATCTGGTGACTTTGAATTGCTTCACTGACTTACAGCCCTAGGGCAGATCTATTTACAGAGTAGAGCCACTTCTCCAAGCCGGTGCCACCCAGTACATCTTAGTTTGGGATTGCTGAAATAGTATCACTTATATGGAATGGTAGTTCTTTTAAATTTCTTTCTTTTAAAGTTCCTATTTCTGCTTCTTTGGAGTTCTTCTTCAAGGCTTTAGGAGTTATCCCAATCCTTAACAAACACAAACCTGTTTGTAAGGTATAACTAGGAAGACATAACTGAAAAAAAATTTATGTAGTTTCTTTGTCTGTTTAAAGTGAGGGAGAAATAAGGCAAGGGATATTTATGTCCTGGGCCCCAATAATGTCTTGCTTCCAAATAGGTAAAATAAAACATCCTTTTCCATCAGGACAGTGAGCAATCCACTTAGTTTCTTTCCCTGCCATCTATGACATGCAAGAACTATCAATGCTCCTCCATACAGGGGAAGATCCTGGTCCAAAAAGAAATCACAGCATGACATACCACCATCTTGCATGACAGCATAGCTCTGCTGCAGATCCTCTCCATAAATAGACTCTCAATAAAAAGGTAAATCTGGAACAAAGGCAAAGAAAAAAGCACAGCATGGCTATTGGTGTCACAGACTTCTTTCTATCCAGTATCCCAAAATACAAGGCATATAAAGTCCTGCTGCCACTATTCAGCACAAACAATGTTACTGCTCTTGCATGTTTCATTGAGTTCTCCTCTTGTTGCACTACTCAAACTCTGGAGCACATTCTTCATACTTTTTTTCTATCACAGTCTTCCATACTTTTTTCACGCAAATGGCCTTTTCACATATTTAAGCCTTAATTTAATTCATAAAGTTCAGACTCATAACTTGTGTCCTGAGAACCATGAAAACACTACACAAAAAATGAAGGAGATGTCCACAGTTCGAAGAATTAAGATCTTCTGTCCTTTGCCAGAAGATGTGCTTCCGCAGAGGTCAATGACTTCATTTGATTACAACAGTGTTAAGACCTGCTTCTTTCCTTGTTTTTGTTGTCTCCAGCTAGGATAATAAGATTAAACTCGAGCAGAGAGTAAATTATGAGCCTAAGACACTGATATAAATAAGAAGTAAAGCTTGTGAAGTCAACACATTTAGACTTTCATTAAAATGGTGTGAGCTAACAAATAGACCTTTACCGGGAAGTGCTCTCAGCACACTAAAAACATATGAATAATGTATACTAATATGGATTGAGAGCTGAATGAATAGACCAGCTGGTTTTCACAAGATATTCTGTCCCTGAATGTGACATGCTATTATTTCATGAGGCCAAAAGTCCTTGAAACRGATGAGGCAATGACCAGGTTCAGAGACCATTCAGACAAATTGCAAGAAAAGGGTTGCTGGTAGAAATACTAATTATTTGGATGGATTTATATAATTTTAAGTAGAGTATATTTTATAGTTTTCTGAGAAGCATTGATTGTATGAGGCCAATGATTGTGTTGTACATTAATTGTCTCTATCATAGAGATGTCCTTCAGGGCTCTGCTGGCAATTCTGGGCACTGTGGTTATCCCAAAGGGACCTCCTCAAGTCTGTGGTAGCAAATACTCTGATCCACTCATACTGATTTCTCTGTGACTTTTGTCTCTGCCAGAGTGCTCGAAAAGTACAGCATAGAATGAGCTACATCACTCCATCATCAAGCAATTTGTAGAAAAGGAATCTGGAGCATTTGGGAAATTTACACACTACCAAAGTGGGTGGGAGAGTAACACTCAGATTTCTTACTTTGCATCATGGATTTCTTTTTCTTGAAAGTCTACAATGCCATTGTATTTCTCAGTAAGACTTTTGCAAACCTATGGCTTTATTTTTTCTTCTTAATGCCTAGGGATGTGAAAGACTTAGCATTTCATGTTACCTTGGTCTTTTAGGTAAGGTTATTTTAATGTGTGATGGCACAACTGAGATATCACTTAAATGATGATCACTACATGATGATTTAGACTAGGCAGGAATTTAGAAAGGAAATAAACCTAACAGCCTGCCAAGCTAAGTCTTCACCACTGAAAAAGTTCTTAGAAAACTTGGTTTGGGTTCAAAGTGCAATTTACTTGCAGACTGGTTTCTCAGTACAAAGAAGGAAATTCTTCTCCTTCTTAGGCAAAAAGTATAGCTATTAAATTGGGTAACAAGACAATGAAGTAGGCTGCAGTCAGCAGAACCCACAGATATTCCACAGGCTTTTGCCAGTGGAGCTTTATCCCACTGGACATTACAGCTGATGCTAGTAAGTTAAGGGTACCTGTTCTCCTGCAGCCGTAGCATGACCCAGTTCCATTCCTGCTGAAGTCAGCTAGTTTCAATGGGAGTAGAAATGGGTCCTTTTCTGGTGGGATATGCTCCATAGTCCCTTCTAAGCTGAGCCTTAGCCCGTGGACTGCAGCAGGCAAATACAACAACCAAGAAACCTATTTACATCAGTAAGTGCACAGAACATAAGACCAGAGAAAGAAGAGTGAATGAAAAACTGGACTAAAATAGCATGTTTAGCAGATTCTTAAGATTCTTATTTGCTTAGCATTAATTCTTACTTCTTTTTTTACTCACAGAATAYGTATCACTTTTCTGTCTTTACAGCAACCCTATAGTTAATAGGGTTAATAACCCGTAGAGTTATTTTGGGGTATCACAGGCTAGGTAGAGCTACCTAGTTTAATAGCATACATTTTTATGTAATAAATGTTCATCTTAAATTAAATTCTTGTAGGGTATATTGTGACATGCCCCATTTAGCACCACGTCACAAAATTTCAGCTAATTAAACCTCATTTCTGATACATAAGGAATCTATATTATACATTATTCTTATTACTGCAATCCTTTTTCTTTACAAAGCCTCTAAGAATCCTTAATGATTTTAATGATTTAAAAACCTGGTTATTCAAAACAGAGAGCATGTGGTTGTCATTGCTGCAGATCCATTACAAAGAATGCAGTTACAATCAGCTGCATTTTTGAGAAATGGGTTGGTAATATCATAAAACTTACATAACACAGTTTTATCTTTCCTGTGGAGATTTACAAGGCCAAAAGGACGTCATGAAGGCATCACCTTTTATGCCTATCATGAATTGCATGAATAAAGTATAAAAAGAACTAATTTAGATGCTTAAACTGAAGCCAGTATAAGCTTGGCATGGCTGAGGAAAGGAGGAAAAAACAAGGTGACTATAAATCATATTTGTTGTTCTTCAGTCTCCAGCGCAATTTAGAAAAGCCTTGGGGCTCCTTAAATTATGCTCAGCTGTCTACAGCCCTATGGGGTAAGTCCTGCATCTGGAAAGTGCCACRGTAGAAAGTTGTCATGGCTCCTCTCTCTAGGATCAGACCAGGAGGAGACGAGACTCTTAGCCCCATGATGTCTCAGCTTGGGAAAAAGAAGTTCAAGAGGGAAGCTCTGCATTATGTGTGTGTGTGTGTGTGTGCGCGTTTTGTAGCATGCAGTAGCATGTTTATTAAGTAGTCAGCTACATCTGACCC
The DNA here is from genome assembly GCA_035582835.1 of Phoebastria nigripes. Lineage (NCBI taxonomy): Eukaryota > Metazoa > Chordata > Aves > Procellariiformes > Diomedeidae > Phoebastria > Phoebastria nigripes. The sequence continues at coordinate 103,173 of JAYKAV010003286.1, forward strand.
AACTTCTCAGCTTCTATTGGGGTTATTCACAGTACTGCTGTCATTATTTTCCAATTACACATTTGTTATCCTGTCTGGSGGAGAAGGAGGGATGGAATCAGCACATAATAATAGTCAGGTAGGGATGAAGTCTGAAGTCAGAGGAAAAGAGAAATCCATGTGTACGGAGATATAATTAGAAAGATTGCTATTTAAATATGACCGGCATTCTGGGTCAAGGTCAGCAGTGCCACTGTTGACTGTAGCTGATTTTTACTGTGCTCAGTGGGTCCAAAGTTACTATTATGATTTGCACAGATGGTTCAAGTTACATATTTTTACAAGTTTTCACATGATTTTTTTTTTTTTACAGTGGGAAAACTTTCATCCATATAATTTTTTTTTTTTTTTTGGATGGAGAGTATTATACAACACAACAGAACAAAACATTTCATATAGCTTCACAAGGGACTAACTCTCATTTCATTTCATTTCATTTCATTTCATTTCATTTTCCTAAGCTTAAAAAGTCACCTTTCTCTATATGGAGAAAACAAAATAATTGTGTTGTAATCTTCAGTTAGAAACTTCTGGGGAAAGCTACATGTAACCTAAGAGTTGTGAGCTGAGGACCTCTGGGCCACCATAATAATCTGTGCACCATGTTTAAAGTCTGCTTGAAAATCAAATAGGAATGGCATCAACCTAACTGCCTGGAAAACAGTGCAGGGTAGGGAGTGTCTGCTGCTATAAACTTCAGGCACTTTCTTAGACAAGATTGGACAGAACAATTTTTGCTTTGAAAGCTTGGTAACTGTTCCTGTTTAGGGAGTCTCATTGTTTAAAGATTTAAAGGTGACCTAGATGTTTGGCTATACTGTGGGTATTTACACAGGCAGATAGTTCAGAGAAAAAAGATAAAAAAGGAAACACTACTGTTAGTACCACCAGGTGTAGAAGCACCTCCCTGCATCCACATTCATTTATCACAGTGGGAGGTAACTAGTTTCTCTGAGGAGGTTTTGAATATTAACTTCTTGGATGAACTAAGCAAATTATATCTATGTGTATGTGTATAGGTATAGATAGATAGATAGATACACACACTATCTGAAGTCCTGCTCATTGATCCATGTGCATTTGAATTTTTTCCTCTACAGAATGTACCATATACCATGTATTATGGATGCTGTCATAACACCTAAGTAAAGATCACCCAAACTGTGAATTTCAAATTCTTTACAGATTTCCTGTTGTAAACATACCTTTTTCCCCAGTGAAAGTCTTGTTAATGGAAATGTTAAGAAAGATGTAACAAGTATTTGATACGTCACATTTCCTCTTTTTTCATCTTTGTTACTATTCTTAAGTTTAGCCCTGCCTTTAGTACAGGGCTCAACTCTTTCTTGGAGTCACCTCTGTCTTGGGACACTTACAGGAGATTTCCCAAGACACAAAGGGTAGCACTTTCAGGTGTAAGTTATTGTTTAACTTTTCATTCAAGTCCATATTGGCTAGAAATTTCCATCATATGATGGCTGTAGCCTACTGTATGAATGCATGTGATGATCTAAATCTTACCCACACTGCCTATGTATTCACCTAATGAAAAGAAAACACTCATCTGTCTCTTATCAGCATGCCCTTTAATCTCCCAGCAAAGTCATGAAAGAAGGTAGAGGCTGCAATAATTTCTTTAGGACAGAGTTGCACTTGAGGCATATTAGTGTTAGAAAGCTGCTACTGCCACTACTTGTTTTGTGAATAAAGGATTTCCATCTCTGTGGTCATCGGCATGGAGCCTTTCAAAAGGCATAAATTCACTAAGAAAAGAAAATAATTTAAAATCTCTGAAATAGATCTCTATAGCCAAAGTGTTGAATTGTGCAGTCCCAATGTACAGCTTTACAGCCCTCCCTAAACTGATTTTTCTGAACTGTGCCAGTATTTGATGTACTTTGTTTTCAATTACCCTGTGGTGACTGCCACAACTTGCATTTTTCAAACAGCAAGAAAGGTATTACTACCATTGATATTAGGCTCCATAGGGCACTTACAGAAGAAGCCATGCCACAGGATTGTCAAATTAAGCCTTGCAGGTTAGGCTGCGACAGCAAAAACACAGGGACCCTGTAGCTGTTGTGCAGGAGGTAAGGCTGGATGCCGGAGTTGAAGAAGTGCATTATAAAGGCCCAGGGAAGCAGAGAAATCTGGGCAAGGGTATCTATATATGTGCATAAATGCCGTGGCAAAGACCTCCCTGAAGGGGATGAAAAAGGCAGGTGTGCGCCTCCATGGCCTGCCAGAAAATGAGTTTCCACTAATAGCCATGGGGCTTGCGATGCAAATGGACCCTCTTCCTCACAGACAGCTTGCCCCTGTACAGTACTAATGAGTGCAGAATCTCTGTCTTGTAAAGAAATAACACCGACGCATCTCTTTCAGTACCGTGGAGGACAGGAACTAGGAAAAGGGTGTCCTGGTGCTCTGCACACACCTAGACTCTGGCTCAGCTCTGCCATCGTGTGTGTTGGTGTTTGGTCCCTTTCAGTGCAGGGGAAAAATAATGTAAAAACCACCCATGTTTTACTGTAGGAACACAAGAAATAAAGCAAAGGCTGAATTCAAGACCACAGCTTGGATCTAGGACAAGAGGCCCGTAACACCACTACATGCAAAGAGAAGTTGCTTAATTGGAAACCATGGAGCCAAAGGGAGACAGCCCCTCAGCTCTCTTCACATGGTACAGAGTTTATTCCAAGTTTTTGTGGGATGTGTAATACCACCACTGGTTGATTATTTTTTCAATGACTGTGGGATGCAGTCCATAGCTGTATAGCTCTGGCTAGATAAGTGCCTTGGAATGATTGCAATTGCTAGGTAAGAAACAGTTTCCCTCAAAACTGAAAGAATTTAAAATGTTTCAGGACGGAAATCCCTGCTACCTCCCATATAGTTCAGATAATTGTTCCAGGTGGAACAATTTCTGACTCCTGCTGGTAATTGGCTTGCACTCCAAAGCTCAACAGCTCTTGCAAACTGAATTCTACCTTATGTAATTGCAGCAGCTGTTTATATTTTATATAGTACCTTCTCTTTAAAATAGATTCAAAAGGTTTTGCTGTGATTTCCAGACAGCCTCATATCGTATTAGGTACTCATACAATAATAGTGAATATCACCCTTCCTATTTTTATATAGCTAAGTTTATAGACAGTAAATTTCAACCTATTTGATTCGGCTAAGCCAAAGGCAAAGCTTCAGTAACACAAAGCAGCACTGCAAACAAGGCGGCCTTGAAATGTGCAAGTAGCAACGAGGTTTTTCACTTGCCCTTTAGAGGATATTCTGTAGGTTAGAAATCAAAGCACAGAAAGCCATTTTAAAATATGCTGGCTGCAGAAGCATATTTTGGTTGGATAAACTAAAAGAAAGATGTGTCTAACTCAGTCATTTAACTGGTCAGTTAAGGTAAGAGAGACTAGAAAGATTCTGAAAATAGCCACATTAGAATTATAAAAATCAATACAATATTTCACAAGTATTCAGTACAATAAGTGCAAAAGCAGAATAATTATAATGCATAAATCTGAAAGCTTCAGCTTAGCTATGACCTTTGGAATACGTGGCACAGATTTGAAGACACATTTCTGATGCTAGTTAAATTTAGAAAGGCACTGAAAAGTCACAGTAGATATGCATACATTGGGAAAAACAGACTAGTGTAAAAAACTCCAGAAACTAGTCTTATTAGCTACATAAGTGAAGAACAGCTGTCATGACAACCTAACTCGAGTCAACGGCAAGAGATAAACATGAATGTAATCAAAGTGCCTAAGTAACACATTATTGACTTGAAGACAGAAGTGCCCTCAAAGGTTGGAGCAGCTTATGTAGTTCATGTCTGTACCTCAGGCATTCACCTCCTGAACCTCAGCTGATGTAAATCAGCATAGACTAATTGGATTGAGCTTAGCCACACTGATTTTAACATCTGCTGGGGATTTTGCCCTCTACTTTGCTCTGTAAGACTGACTAAGGGTTTTTATTACTTTATGTGTCTATATTCCCTCTGTTTTTTTTCTCTAGGGATGACATAAAACTTGTTTTACCACCATGTTATACTTTTTTATGGATTAATATGCCCAAGACTAAAGTTGAAGTGTGCAGCTGGTTTAAAAAGAARATCAGTGGAATGTTATTCTCCAGGAATACGAAATCTGTTGAACCTAAGAATGTTATGCGCTAATGTGATGATTTAAACGAAATTCTCTCTCTAAAAAATTTGGAAATAAATTTTATGTGAAAGGAATGTCTCAACTGCAATCTTTTTGAAATAGAACTATTTGTTGTTTGCATTGTTTTGAGACAGCTTTATGTAACTGGGAACTCAGTTATAATCCAATTCTGTTGAAGTGAATGGTTTGCTTGATCAAAAATATGTATTTTTTAAAATATTTTAACACTGCAAATTTTAAGCTTTTGGTGCTATTAATGTTTAGATTGAAAAAAAAAAAAAAAATCACCAAACCTGGAATTTCCTAAATGCAGTAATTCTGGTCCCTGTATAAAGTGATAGCTTTTTGACATCAAGCATCCTCACTAGGCAAGGTAAATACTTATCAGAGTTATTTGCAAGGATATTCTTCAAAACAGCTGTTGCTAAAAAAAATCTAGCTCCACCAAAGAGGATTTTCATGTAAATTATTGATTACTTGAGTTCTTTGGACAATAAGTTAATATTTGTAATGAATTCAGCTACCAGTTTTTTGAGTAGGTGACTTGAAATTTCATAGAAATATTTTACAACTAATATGCAAAACTGTTATCTTTTTTGTTAACAATGACCATCAGTGAGTCCTCTCCGTGCTTTTCCATAAATCCACTTTTTATCTGGTCGACTATTTCCTAGAACCTGAGCATCTAATTTCAAAAAAAAGTAGTTTGTCATTTTGGGGTTAATTCTGCAGGCCTTTTTCTAGTCTCTTGAGTTTTGCCAATGGGTTTGTGTCTTGTGTGGTAAAACATCTAAGCTTTAAAGGTATTCAGAGTTGTGCAAGAGTTGGAGCGGATCATACTGTGGATTGAAATGTTCCCATTACCTGACAGATGGTCTTCCCCCTCCTAAAACAAAACATAACCTGCCATCTTTATTCATTCTGAATAACGTTTTACTCTTCAAGCAACGTCCTATTCCTGTTGAAATAAATGGAACAATCAGAGGAGTAAGAAACTCTCCACTTCAAAAAAATAGCAAAAAGTCATGCAGCACATTTCACCAGCACTACTAGATTTTTATTAGTAGACCATTAAAAACACAACACTATCAGAACTGTATTTCTACTTCTGAATATATTCCTACTTCACTCAAATGCAGCCTTTCAAAGGTCTGTCTGTTACCAGTTGTGCTGGTTTTGGCTGGCATAGAGTTAATTTTCTTCCTAGTAGCTGGTATAGTACTGTGTTTTGGATTTAGGATGAGARTAATGTTGGTAACACACTGATGTTTTAGTTGTTAGAATGTGCTGCTTTTGGCTAGGATAGAGTTAATTTTCTTCATAGTAGCTAGTATGAGGCTATGTTCTGAATTTGTGCTGAAAACAGTGTTGATAATACAGAGRTGTTTTCGTTACTGCTGAGCAGTGCTTACACAGCATCAAGGTCTCTTCTGCCTCTCACACCACCCCACCAGCGAGTAGGCTGGGGGTGCACAAGAAGTTGGCAGGGGACACAGCCAGGACAGCTGACCCCAACTAGCCAAAGGGATATTCCATACCATATGACGTCATGCTCAGCATAAAGCTGGAGGAAGAAGAAGGAAGGGGGGAATGTGCAGACTGATGGCATTTGTCTTCCCAAGTAACCGTTACACGTGAYGGAGCCCTGCTTTCCTGGAGATGGCTGAACACCTGCCTGCCGATGGGAAGTAGTGAATGAATTCCTTGTTTAGCTTTGCTTGTGTGCACAGCTTTTGCTTTACCTATTAAACTGTCTTTATCTCAACCCATGAGTTTTTCTCACTTTTACCCTTCTGATTCTCTCCCCCATCCCACCATGGCGGGAGTGAGTGAGTGGCTGTGTGGTGCTTAGTTGCCTGCTGGAGTTAAACCACAACATCAGTAAATGTATTTTAGATTATTCCTTTCTACATTTTTGTTCACAAGCCATCTCTGAAGTTCAGGCAAGTGCAGACAAGCGCTGAGCTAATACCAAAACCATTTTCAATGGATATTTGTTTCAACAGCTACATGAATTCATTAAATATTCTTTTGAATGCTTTGTGTGATAACTTTCGGCAAACATTCATGCATTGAGTTTTATTAACTCCTGCTCTCAAGTTATTTTTAAACAGACGTTAATAAACATGCATTGAGGATGATTTTTTACAATGTGATTTTAACAAGCTATGGCTACATTGGCTTAGCCCTTCAGCTATTTAAGAGGCAGAGTGAGCTTTTAAAAGTTCTTGTCACTACTGAAACAAAAGTTTGGTGATTCATTACCTGGCAACTGCCTTGAAATGTCATGAGTAAAGTAATAACACTGACTCTGTATGGAAGAGGACAAGGGCTGAGGAAAGGCACATCCAGAATGCAGAAAATTTACAAGTGAATGAAAGACAGTTCCTCTCTATATGCAATATCTACTCAGTCTGTGCATCTCACCACATTTAATTACTCTTAGACTGATGATTCTGGCTATTTTCTTGATCTTTAATAAAAATGGTGACTGAAAATTATAGTGAGAACAGAAACATTCAACCTCTTTTCTCCACGGGTTACATATGCGAAGACTTGTAAGAGTCAGGAAGTAAACAGCTACACTCCTACTCAACAAGCAGAATCCTGAATATGTCTCCTTCTGGATCAAATACTCATTGCCAGGAACAGTGTACTAGAATAGAAGGATCAGTACTTTCATCTGTTTAGATAACTATTATTTCCTTAAGCATCTAAGATCTACTGAGGATTGCCTCCTAATTGTTAAATTTATTGTATTTCATGAATGTCTTTCTATCAATCATATTAAGCCTAATCCAGCTCTGTATGAAGTCTCTGAAAAATTATCATTGACTTCAGGGAAAGTTGGATCAGGAAGTAATAGAGATGCCAGTTGATGAAATATGTGTAGAAAATGCAATCATCTCTTAAAAACAAATCACATCCTATCTCAAAAGTGATAAAATGTCATTCCTACTCACTTCTGCACCTGCAGAGACAATATTCTCAGGGTTGAATGATATTTAGAACGAAGACAAAAGCAGAATGTCGACAGGTAAAGTAATTTGGCTCTCATATTGACTACAGCAATTTGGATGCCCACTGCTGTGAATTAGATGAATGACAGCTGGAAAAAAAACAGAGCACCAGCAATAAAAATCCAATTGATGTGAGAAATATATCTAAAAAGTATAAAATATTAAAATGTTTGATTACCTTTCTACAGTTACCTAGCAAGCACTGTTTTGTAAGTGCTGTCCTTAAAAAGAACCATATAACATTTCCCAGGGAACATGTGATAACTGTTCTCTTTTCTCATACTGTACACTTAAATATCTATGGATCACACTTGCCAGATGAACAAACAAGTGGAGCTCTAATGACATGGCACTGGCTGGCTATTAATCAAATAGCAGTGAAAGGCTGGGACATAAAAAAAGAAATACACAAGACAGTTAACCTACATGAAATCAACAGGCAAAGGAAATATCCTTCAAAGGAAGCTTTTGCCCTGAAGGAGATTTGACAAATATGAATGACTTTCATTAGCCTTCAGGTTTTAACCTATGGTAAAAACCACAGAGCAAGGTAAAATGTTGCTGGGTTGGAGTATACTTCTATGTTTTGCCCTTTAACCCCTACTTTTTTGGGTGCCCAATATGGCCCAGAAGATGGGTTGAAGAGGGGTGAGAGAAGGGTATGGCAAATGTTAGCCTGTTTTCCCCAAATGACATAAACTAAACCCAACATAGTCAGTGTAGAGTTGCCAGTGTATTCCACTGTACTAAGGCTGCACTGCTGTGGGCAGATGGTTACCCATAACACAAAGGTCATCCTCTTCAAAAGTGCATGCCAAATACATATATTGCCATATAGGTATAGACTATATAGGTATAGATATAGGTATAGGTAGAGATATAGATTATATAGATATAGGTATAGATACATGGCAATTTGGAATCAAAATGTTCTATCAGAACTTGTTACATCTGTAGATTTGGAAGGAGGAAATATTTCTTATAATGGCAATATATTTTGTTTCAGCCTCATAAGAACGCTATCTTTTTTAAAAAAATAATTGAAGTATTTTAATTCAGTTGCTGTGATTGTTCATACTTTATCTAATTGTATTGTGTAAAGACAGACAAAAGTAAAAGCAGCCAATTAAACGTGTCAGGAAGGTCTGTTTGACATTTCCAGAACAACTTTTCTTGTAACCTTTCTTGCAGACCATTTTAAAATGTTGACTTCTCTTTCCAATGTGGGATGAAGAGAAAAATCACAAATTACAGGAACAAAAACATGGAGTTCCAATTAGTACTAAAAATGCATTTCATATTGCTACTTACTTACCTCACAAGGTTGGTGGGAGATTTCGTTAGACAAGGTTTCTCAAGCTCTGAAGACTGCCTAATGAAAGGTACTCTTTTGTGCGAGCACAAAGTGTTATTACTATATTGGCTTCTGAAGCTGACACAGAGGCAACTCCCATTCCAACAGAGGTAATTTGCGATCCTCATCTAAGCAACCAACTTGCATACACAGTTCTCCCCTTCAGGGAGTATTTTCTATAAGTATTTTACAGTGTGCGGCTTTATTTATTTATTTTGCTAGTAAAAGGTAAACTGCATCTGTGCAATAAGCAGTAAGAATCACGCTTAGAAAAAGTCTGGATTGTTCAGGCTTTTCTCAGTTCCTTCAGAATGAAATACCTGCAATAGTACGTAATGAGTTTTCCTCTCGGGGGGTGGGGGGGTGGGGGTGTCAAATGTTGCTGTGTTATTTACTTCAGCATGTGAAGAGTAGAGGAGTGTTTTATTAGGAATATATGGAGTGAATCAATAACCCAGCCTTACCCAGTAGCAAAGGACAAGATCCCCCTCTTGTGATTCTGCCTCCCAGTGCGGCTGCCTGGACTAAGACTTTCTATAAGGCTGTAGTATCGTGTCAATCATTCTCTTTTTTTAATAGGCACTACTTAGTTTGTGTCTCAGACAGGGGTTCTTTGACTAATTTCAGTTCTTGAGTGAGAAGAAAAAGAGAAAATGTATGGATTTTTAAGATGTGTAGATGTCATATACGTATAAGTTAGTGAATGTACTACTGATGATAACATGGTACTTAAAAGCACAAAGGCAAATAAGCTTTGCTCTTTCTTCTGATCTTTAGGTCTCCCATGCAGTTCTGCTGGTATACCTCAGTCTGGACTCACAGTGATTTTTTTCCATTCCAAACCCATGCTTGGGCCAGCTCCTTCTCTCAATCACAAATTTTCATTAGGATTACCACAGGGCAGATTTAAAAAATAAAACCGTATCTCTTTCCATTAACTAGACAAATAGATTTTCTAAGTGCCTAACTGTGTTGAGTTGGATATGTTAGCATCTTCAAGCATTCAGTGCTAAGGTTCTGCTAACAATGACAACTCATAATACCCCAAAACATGGATCTGCACAGGTGTTCAGCATTTTTAGGTCTGCGTAATTCATTTCCAAGCATTCTATAATATATCTGGTCTTGTAACCTGAGAAAAGGCTAACCAGAAGCCCTGCAGAAAATATTATTGACTTCAGTGCTGTTTTTAATTTTTTGACCCATTTTTCAGGAATGTTTTTGGGGGGAGGGTTGTTTGTTTGTTTCCATTATCTGGAAAGCATTAAGTTATTTCATAGCAGGAGTAGTTTTTAGTGCTGGTGTTTTCACTTTCCACCCTGCTTTATTTCCTATGCTAATGTACACAGTTATTTTTCTTTGTGAGCATACTGACATCCTATATATAACCAAGAATAGGCAGAGAACATTAGTTCCTGGAAAGCCATTTGTCCTATATAATCTGAAGGACATGTAACAAGTTAATAAAGATTATATTCAAAGACTACCTTGCCACCCCACCTTCCAGAATGCAATGGGGAACCTAGCATCCACTAACATTGATCCAACGAGATATAAACGTATATATACAAAGGTCAGCTTCTTTCTTACTGTTTTTCAAAACACATTTTAGAGGAAATGGGAAAAGTGGATAAGGAAACCAATAACATGTTCTTTCCTAGAAACGCTACTATCTGGACTGACATTTAAAGTAAGGTTTGAAAGGTGCCTACAAAYGCCACAGTATTAGATCATCATTCCTTGTAAAACATGTTACGTGAGCCATTTATTTGCTAAAATGATACAACTGAGAAAGCACAGAGAAAATGTTGTTTGTGGAATTTCAAACATGTCCAATGACAACCCATTTAGCACTCTTTCCACAGCCACACTAATGGGGAGGATTTGTTGACTGCAGATGATAAAAAGGTTATTCTTTCTCAGTATATTGTCAAAAGATGATATAAAGGTTGATCATCCTGTTCCTCAAAATCCAATAATTCTTCAAATGCCCAGGGATAAGGGGTGGGTTAGGGAAACTAGTTATTTGATCTCTTCTCATCTTTTTTGAAATAATAGGACATTGTACATATAACAGGATGAAAAGCAAGTGTATACAACTACTGCAGAACTTCGTGGGTTCAATGTGCATAATTACTGGACAATAGCATGTTGTCTTTCAAATGACACAGCTAAGGCAACAACAGTAATGGTAACAGGGGACTCGGGCAGGCAGGTAATTATCCATATATAGGATTAGAAGGTATGGGAGGAAAGAGTCTCATGAATGATCTTGCTTAAATTCAGTTTCAAATAGCAGCGTACTGAGAAAAATCAAAGGCCCTCAGCTTATGTCTTGCATGTTTCCTGGGGAAGTTCTGAGAATTTTCCACTTGGTGTGGTTAGTTTAGGGGCTGAGTGCGACTAAATGACTGACAGTACCAGTCAAACCTGAGCCTTTCTATATCTCACTATATCAAAGCCATGGGCTGCATATTTCAAAAAAAGAATAGCACTTCCCAGACAGAGATTTACTGAAAGGACAGAGGTGATGGGCCCCAAAAGATTTAAAAAGAACAGGAATAAAAAGAAAAGAAACAAATAATGTTTCCACACTGCAAAATAAAGAAAAGCTTTGTTCAAGACAATGTGCTTGGAGTAGTTTTAAGAGGCTCTCTTAGAACAAAGTCACAAGGGTTTATGAACATTTTTGCAAATAAATTGATAACCCCTTTGTAGCACAGCTTATTCACAAGCATTGTATCCTGGGTTGGGTCTCTTTGCTTTTAAAGAGGTTCCCTTGCAAATCAGATCATCTGAAGGTGTGATGGATGCACTCGACTCCTTAATCAAACTAGTGGTAGTTTGGTACAGGCTCCAAAGGAGGTAAAGGCCTAAGCCATAACTGGGCCAAGAACTTCTCTAGTTCCAATCTGTTCTCTGAAAACCCACAAAGGAACAGAGTAACACAGTGAGCATCGATGCATAAGAGCTTGGAACACAGATCATGCAATTAACACATGAATAGCAGGTAGCTTTTCCAAGACTTATTTATCAAGGAACAAAGTAAGTTGTGGGTACAAGGAGTCCCATGCATACCTTTTCCATCGCAGGTAATTTGACTACAAGCCAACCACTTTACTCCATAAATAAGACAGCCTAAGTGAGTCTTCTTTGAGCTCTCCCTACTAAGAACCTAGCAGCCTGGCGGTGATCCCCTTGAGCTGGGACACCTCTCAAGGTTGCTCCTCAAGGCAGAGAGACTTCTTACCAACTGCAGATCTTTGACTGATATCGCACATAACCTTGTATTATAGTGCACTAAGATTTTGTATTGGCAACTTTGATTTTTGTCTTGGTAACTTTGATTCTGTCTTGGTAGTTTTGAATCATTGTTATATCCTTTGTGCAGCACAGTAATAGAGTGAACCTTGCCGTCGAACTTTTTTAACTTGCACTTTTACAACATCATATCTCAATAAAACCACTTTTGCTGATACCTTTGACAGTGGTTCTTTAAGCAGTCTAAATTGCCCATTCATGACAAATTGGCATAGTCAGCAGGGTCCTAAATCCAGATTTGTGACACTGTAACTCATAATTAGCGCCTTTGCTCTTTATATTAGTTTCTAATTCTAATAAATTAACAGCATTGTTCATTTAAGGTTTTCAAAATTGTAAGCATTAATTCATTTTTACAATTGCATCCCTCTGATACAGGTGAGAGGTCCCAACACTGAGGTTGGAAAATGAAGAAGTATTTTTTGCTAAATTGTAGAGAGTAAAATGTGGACTAGAATTGACCCACAACGGCACCTTGGCCTCCAGGCATAAGTTTTAGCCGCAGGACAAGTCCTCAGAGACAATCTGAAACATTAGGGTTTCTTTTTCCTTTTCATTCACATTAGTTCACAAAATAAGGAGTCTGGTGCTTGAGGTCCCTGAATACTGTCCCGCATTGGTCATTGCGGCATTTGGAGGATGCCCTAGAGGTGAGCTGCATGTCTGTGCCATCAAGGCCATGGCAGGCACTGTGACCACAACCTCTCCTCCTGCAATAACCTTGAAGGCGAGAAGTACCTGGACACAAAGGGCCTTGTCCTTGTGCCTGGCACCAAAATCATAGCTAGCAGAAGCTCCAGTAATACATAGTAAGCTTTTTCTACTGGCACAAAGCTTTAGTGTTTCACAGTTTTACACAATTTCTTTGAGTTGTTCTTACATCCACAAAGAAAAGACCAGACATCTCCTGTTGAAAGGGAATAATACTGTGTCTCCGTGTGTGTGGGTATGTGGTACATAGTGGATGGTTAAAAATCTGTTCATTTATTTCATAGATTTGACTGATAGCCAGTTTGGGGACTGAAGAAAATGTGGTCTCGTTTTCTATGTCCCTGGCGAGTGGATATATTGGGCTGACTGTCATCTCATACATATTTGCTTGAAAGACCAACTGATATGGGTAACATTGCCACAATTTAAAACCTTGCAACATGATTTCAGTGAGACCTTAAGAAACAATAATGCACTCCAATGTGATTTAAATTAACTGGACGTACGCTTGCAGGGGCAATTATATTAGTATGTTGAAGACCCCTTAGGCCTGAGAACGAATAGCTCTTACAATCCCTTGGAAAAATTATGTGCTTTGCAAACATGTAGTTCATTGCTAAATCTGTTTTAGCAATAAAATTAAAGGAAAGATTTTTCCAAGCACTGAAGTCAAATTCATACAGGGTATAACTTCACAGACTTCAATAGAGTTATCCTGGTGATGGTTTTAGATCAATATTTACACGACATTTTCTTGTAAAATGTCTTCTTTAAAAAGACAAAAAGCTCTCATTCTAATTCAAAGTATTATCAYTGTTACCGAAATCCATTCACAGTTTTGGTGTGAGGGATTACCTCTCCTTCTACATTATTTTGGGGATATGATGGTCAGCAGCGACTGTGCTGATGAATATAATGGAGCTAGGTGCTGTTGAGATCAAGGTAATCCTGTAAAAATATAAATGCAGATGTAGACTCCCTAGGAAATTATCATGGGGTTTGACTTGCTTGGGATTTGACTATGCACTCCTTGACATCAGTAGTAAAAGTCTCATTTACTTGGGACCTTGCAGACCTCTGTAAGACAAATCTTTCTGCACTAACCTTTCCTGTACACAACCAGCAATATATTAGTGAAGTAAGGTTTTCAGCAGATACTCTTTTTGAAGTACATTGTAAAAGGAAAGGAATGCTCTTTCTAGGAACATACTGAAAACTTTAATTTTGGAAATTTGTGTTTAGATGCTATAGAGTCTAGGCTGATGAAAGCACATACATATCCCACAGCCAGGGACAACTGAAAGAAGGTTTATTCTCCAGCAATTTGCTCCATCTTAGCCCATTTCTATCCATGGTTTGGAATTTACACAGAACTACACTGATTTACACCAAGTATTGTATTTTCCCCTTGAAAATTATATTATGATTGCAACCATATAGCCCTTACACAAGCAAAACTTTCATGAAGTGCAGCAGCATTGAATTCTTGTTTGTACCCTTATCAAGCTCCTTTATCAGTCAAAGAGAATATGAGTAAGTCTAATCTTTATAACAAAACTGCAAAGCAGCTCTCAACCAGAGCAAAAAGAAAGACAGTATTAGCAAAACTGATAAAGATATGTTCAACTACTCTATCTATGCTAGTTAAGAATCATACCTCTGGTACAACCACACATGCATAACTTGTAGTGTAAGTCTATCTTACACAACCTCCAAAAAGCATGTGAAAAATTAGGAATCTAGGAAGAGATACTGAAAAACTGAAAGCAATTGTTTTGAGCTTACAAATTTACTTGTACTTCTATAAGTAACATAACTGATTTATGGAAATTGATGGGAGTTCTGCCTTTCTTATGAACAAGAATTCATCCACATACAAGAATTCATCCACAGAAATGTGTTTCAGGGGTCACTGATATTATTACACAGAACTGAAAATGGAATTGCTGTCCACTGTGGTGAGATAGATACAGTTAATGAGAGAGTAATAAAGGAATGGTGCTCTTCATTCTCTCAGTGAAGAATTATTCTAAAACTTAAGATGAATGTTATAGATCCCTCTAAACCTCTCTGTTGGATCAAATACTCTGTCAGGACAAGTCCTTTCAATACCAGAGAAAATTAATAACTTTTATTCCTGTAGCCAGAGTTCTCTGACAATAAAAAAACCCACTTGAAAACAGACATATTATGCATACATCATTACCAGAAAGTGTACAGTTTGTGATACCATCATTCATTCTAATTGCCTTCCTCCATCTGTCTATCCATCAATCCATCCACCCATCCATCCATTCATCTATCCATCTAGCAAGGTAGCTAAATAGCTATCCGCCTACGTATATCTATCTATGTACCTATCCATCCATGTAACTATCTACATATCTACCACGATGGAGTGCTCATGCTATTCCCAACTGCTTGCCAGCCGTCCTGGGCCTGAAGGTCCAGACCACAGCTCTCCCCACTCCCTCTCCCCCCTCCTCCCTGCTCTGTGGCCATCCAGCCCATCTAATGGGAAATGAGACTGGAATAGCAATTCACAACTGAGCCGGTTTAATATGTTGTTTCTATTAAGCACCTCTGTAGCCTTCAAGGAGCAGAGAAGGAACACTGGAAAAAATTGCCTCCCAGCTCAGCTAGGATGTGTCAAATAACAGCATTTCCTTACAGCTGAGACTGGGACTGAACTGCACAAATGCATCTGCTCTCATAATTTCCCATCCTCAGAAGATAATGGGAATTGATCTCAGTTGAGAAAGAACGGATTCAGTCACAAACTTTTCTGCCAAGACTAAAAAAGCACCGTAGTAAGAGTATTCCTCTTTTTTGTGATCTAGGAGATGGTAGCTCATCTGCTGCTTTCCAGGAATCAGGAAGATTAAGGTATCTCATCTTGTGCTCTGCTAGACAGTGGCCATAACAGGGATGGTGCCAGCTGACACCTATACATGTTTTGGGAGAGGTGCTTCACTTTGCTCTACTTCATCAAACAAGTTAGAGAAAACCTCTGGTAGGATGAAGCATAACAAGTGAGGAGCTCCTGCGAACAGCCACCATCTGCCTCTGCCTCTCGGCTGTGACAACCTGAATGCTCCCTGCAGCTCCACTACACATGTGGATTAAGTTGGGATGTTTGGCTGGAGGCCTGTGTCCCAGCTAAGCAGCAGGAGTTGATCACATTTGCCTGTTTGCCTTGTTCAGCCAAAGAGCAGGGCTCAAGCTGCATGTCTTCTGGATTACCCTCTAGTACTGCCAGGCAAGAGGAGCTGAGCTGCTTACTAAGATGCAGTGTTCCTCACGTCCATCTCTACTAAGCAAGAAAAAGGCACCTGTAGGAGACTTCAGCTCCTGTTTTTTACACTCCTTTGCACAGAGGACATGCACTGGCACAGAGGATCCCTCAGCCCTGTTGTCATCCTTCTCCCTCACAAAAAGCCCAGACTTGTCTCATCCATAAACAGTTCTTTGCCTGTTTTCTTAATTTACAATTTGGTATGAGGATCTGGAGTTCTTGGTTTTATCCTCATTTTGATGTTATACATGCAATCTGCCACAAGCATTGAGAACAAGCTTCTCCACCATCCATATGGATGGGATCAGAGATCACAACATTACTGAGAGAGGAACAAAAAAGGAAAAATATGACAACTTGTGAAAACATCTGTCTCACCAGTTTGGGAAAGATGTGCCTTTCACAGCCAGCCAAACACTTCACATTTTGGTCTTCTGAAAAGCAAAACAATTCAGATTCAGATTGTTACATTAAAAAGTCAACTGGCAGGCAAACAATGCAGTGTCTGATGCCAGGAGATGACGTGCAACACAGTATTTCTGAGACAACCACAGTATCAAAAATGTTTTTCAAGACACAGTTACAGAAGGCTCTAAACTAGACAGAGAAAGACAACAAAGAAAGAATTTATCACAATCATTACTTTTATTTAATGTCTTGGTGTGCATAAAGACCTCTAGAAAAGTAAAAAGAAATCTTTCTGATTTGAGTGGGATTCCAAAGAGACAATTACTGGTGTTGACAGATACTAAACTGAATTACAGACAAAGAGGATGAATGCATCTGGCAAGTTTCTTTTCACTTGATCCAATGCTTTTTGTCTTTTAGACATTATTAAGCATGTCTTAGGAACTGTCTTACCACCATAGCAACTGAGTTTCTGGCCTGTCCTGAATTTAAAGTCTCCCAAGATTTTCCTAGAAGTCACAGGAGGACACTGTGAATTTTGTCTTTCCATAAGAAATGAAACTGGAGTGAGGTTATAGACAATCCCATGGCACTTTTCATAACAGTGAGGGTGTATTAATGCTAGCTTATTGGCTAAATTCCAAGTTGGCTAATTATATTCTCTCTCCCTAATGTTTCCTGCAGTTTCAATTAAATAAGTTATTAATTACTTCCCCTCCTATAAACTGTTAGCAGTACTGCTGGCCCAGAATAAATTCTGTGTTTTCTCAGTAGTATTTTTATGCACCAAAGTACTTTAGAATCTTGTGATGAAGGTCACTAGAGAAATGTGCACTATTGCTGGCTTTTATTATTGTGTCAACCACAGCATTCTTGGATTACTTTTACTGTTAGTAATAAATATATTTTATTTTTACAATGCCCAAGGCATCTAATAATGAAAAGATGCAGCCAAAAATTCTAATTAAAAAGATCTCTTCTTTAAAGCAGTAAATATCTAATGATTTTAAGGGGTAGTCTGGATGTAGTATCAGTGCACAGATTGTTTGTGATGACATTCAGCTTATTGCGTGTGAAGGGACTCTTCAGACTACAGACTAGCTCCAAAAACTCCAAACAACTGTGTTTCTGTCACCATCCAAATCATACCATGTTTCAGTCACTGTAATTCTGCAATAAGCTCTGGGTAGGCATAACATCAAGTGATCATTTCAAAATCAGGAGAATTTTAATTTTTCCCTGATCTTCTTAACCAGCTTGCTTTTATTCTCTTCCTTATGCCTTTATGTCACACTTAATAATTCATGATACTCATGGATCTTTCATCTTCAAAATATTACAAATGTTATCTGTCTTTGCTCAGGCATACATTAGCCTAAGTATAATCTTTCCTCACAAAGAGATTTTGAAGACCTCTAACCATTTCTATTACTGTTCTCTCCAGCTCCATTCAGACCTCATGGCTCCCTCTGACCTGTGAGATCTCAGTGGCAAAGATACTAGGAAATCAGTGGAATATGCAGTCTTTATTGATTTATGAAACCAGCCAGAATAATTCAAGAAACACATTATAAGGTGTAGGTCTGGAACACAAGAGCTAACATGTAACATTCAATGCCATGATAAGACAGAAAGCAGAGTCACCTGGAACTGTACTGAGGCAGCACAACTTGCAGTGGCTCATCCTGGATAGGAATGAGCAAATTGGTTCTGTAAAATTTTAAGTTCCCTTTAGCAATGCCATTCTTTGATGCCTCAACCTCTTTGCTTCTGTCAAGTTTAATGAGTAATCTGCTCAGATCATGAAGGTCTGATGTTCTTTCTTCCCTTCATTCAAAGGACACAGTAAGTATAATATTTAGACGTATTTTCCTGGCTTGCCACCTCTTGCTTCCTTTCAGGATACAGATTGGTCAAAATGAAAAAGCCCTGAAGAACTTTGAAATGTGTGACTCCAAGCATTTAAAAGTTGTCAACGAATATGAAAACTAAGAAAAGTTTGAGCACTTAGTAAACTTAATCCAAGTGATGTGGAATTCCTGGTACTTCACTAAAAATGTAAGAATTATGTTTTTTATCCTGTACC
This sequence comes from Phoebastria nigripes, assembly GCA_035582835.1. NCBI lineage: Eukaryota > Metazoa > Chordata > Aves > Procellariiformes > Diomedeidae > Phoebastria > Phoebastria nigripes. The sequence goes on from JAYKAV010003286.1 coordinate 121,585, forward strand.
AGCTGTCTCTACTGCAGCTTGAAAGTATTGACATCAGGCAGAACGTTCAATGAAAAGGCATTATAAGAAAAAGTAAAGAAACACTTTGTGTGGAAACATTAATGAAGTTTTTGGTGTTTTTTTTTTTTAAATAGAAATAAGCAAAATCAGGTGACACAGCACAAAGTTCCAAATGTAGATGAAACAAGTATTTAAAGTACTATTTAACAACAGAAGGGAAGAGATCCAAAATGTAGGGACCTAATCTTATTTGGACACAAGACTCCTCATTGGAAGGAACAGGCATCTCAATATACTTTTGTATCTGGGCAGTACTCCTAGGAACCAAGTACAATCTCCAACAACATGTTGACACATTCTGTGTGAAAGGATTTCTTCAGCCGTATTCATATCAAGCAGTATTTATTCAGTTGAAATCCTGTTGGTATGTAAGGTAGACTGATATACTAGATAGCTGAATATAAACTCAGATAAATGTTTAGATGTAAAGACACATTCACCTAGAACATGTGTCTTCCAGCTCCATTGGTCACACAATGGGAAGAGTCTGGAAATGCAACAGATGCTGGGAAAGTCACCATGTAGGACTTCACCTCCTTGAACTTCTTGGGCAGCAGGTTCAGCCCCACCATCATGTATTAATGGCACATAACTTGATACTTTGTCTCCTGCCAATAGCTCCATAACGGAATTTTAAAATAATGGTTTGACAAGAAAACTAAAATACTATTTCCAAATTGTTTTCCTCTCTACAAAGACAATCCTATTTTTAGTTCACCATAGTATATCTTGGGGGCTTGGACAGATACCCACACATACACAACCCTCAACAAGTACCCTTTAACCTCTGTGCTGCGTCCAGGTCTGAGCTAAGGCTTCCGATTCCAGTTATGAGAAAAATCAAAAGGAAGACATGTCATCATAAACATTTTACAAAATTCAGGTAACATTTAGGGGAAAGCCAGATATGAATACATTTCCCTCAGGATATTTCTTCTGTGAGCTGTACATATAGGGCCTCCTATTTCAAGTCTTCTAAATAGAATGCATAAAATCAGTTTCTATAGAAAGAACAAATGCAGTGACATTTTAAATGAAGTGTACCACAAAAAGATTCAATATAGATGTAATAGGCTTTGCACTGTGTGAAACATAGTTGAGTGCTTTCTGAATTATAGCTGTGTAAAAATATCTATTCATTATATGCCTGATAAGTGACAATAGATTTGTTTTGGAAAATCAATTCTTATTTAACTTAGATGCAATAACTGATGAAAATATTTATCTTTTTTCCTTTAAGGAGGTTGGGGGCTAAAAGGTTCACTGATACGGAAGGGCTGTGAGTCCTGTTTCCAATTMATTTCAGTCTTTTCTCTGGGAAGATAATCAAACCTTACACTAGTACAAAAGTGATGACAGTGAATAGATTTTTGTTATATAAACATGAAATAATCGATATGCAGTTTGTACATGAATATATCTGCTATCTATGACATTTTCAAATCTTTGTGATGCTGCTGTTTAATTATACAAAGGCATGCTAACAGCATGGTTATACAGTAGAGCATATGATGTGTACAGTATGATATGTTATGACATGTGTATGTGTTTCATATGTATACATGTCATAACTATGGGAATAAGCTTTTTCCCAAATGCTTCTTGTGGATAGCAAAACTGTGTTTAAAGCCAGATATGGCTTTTATGTTAAACTGAGTCAATGCTTTTAAGTTGCTGCCATGATAAACCAGCCCATGTAAGCCATCTGTGATTTTCAGATACATACATTTGCTGTCAGAGAAGAAAAGGAAATGCAAATTTCTTCTCCTACAAGGCTAGCAATGACTTTAGAATCAAACAGGTAAACATGTCTCTAGGGATATCATAAGAACCAGCGTAGGCAGCTACTTTGATACGTGCCAAAGTAATGCTGTCTGTGCCTGCTGAAGGGAAATCTGCAAAGCAACAGCCCCATTTTTCAGTACCAGGAAGTTGTAGAGTGAAAAGAGACAAAAAAGGAATAATAACTTCTTAGAACATTACGTTCAGCTTAAATGGATTTGTCAGATACTCTTAAATGTTACATTTGCCTTTGTGGTATCTCACTGTACTTCATCTTATGCAACAAAAGCTGGAAGAAAACAACTTTTCAGGTTCTACCCTACAAATATGGTATAATGCTTACTACATGCTATTAAGTAATTTTCACATCTTGAAGTCCATCTTTAGTCAGGGAAATTGATGGGATTTTTGTGTCAACTAAGTGTTTTTAATTAATCAAACACATTCTCTATATATTTTATGATGTCATCCACTCTGTGTGTGCATTTCCCTGTGCAAGTGCAGGAAGAGAATTGGATGTATGTCCTGTTTCCAATAAGAAAGGAAAAGGTAATATTCCTTTTGGAAAGTAAAGTGCTCAAACATTAGGACATTTGAAGCATTTGAGTTAACAATTTTGATATAACTTTAATGTTGCTATCGTTTTTGCTATTTATTACCTGTGAAATCTTTGGAAAGATTTACAGATGGATGGATTACGCTTTGGTCAATGACTGACTGTCAAATGGGAAGCATAATTGCTCTGTGAATTATTCCAGTTTTGTTGGCACAGAGAAGCTCTAAGAAAAGAATGTTCTTGAGACAAGCAAGAAGCCATGGAGAATTAAGCTGCAAAACTCTTCGCTCTTCTCCACTGTGAAAAACAGTAACTTTTCAAAGAACGAGCCTAAATGTATTTTCAGGCATCCTCATGAGAGGATTTTTGTCACATGCCGGGTCAAATATCAAATATTTGTTCTAAGTTGCAGGAGATGACATGGTTTCTTAAAGAAACAGCTTTAAGTATTTTCCCTAAACTGTTCGAAAACAGCAGATCTATTAGTGCTGAAACATTCCCAACAAAAAGTCCCAGTATGGAGCATTTCAGCCCAGATTCTTTTTAAATTTGATCAAGTTATTAAGTTATTGAGTTGTCCAGTTACTGTGGCTTTGGAGGTAATGTTTTATAATGTGAAGTATCAGAACTGCAGGCCTTGCTACCTATCATACACCAATATTTGCAGAGTAGAGAAATAGTCTCTTTACAGTCCAGAGGAATCCACTAACTTTATGTGCTATATATAAATAATTTCTTCTCTCTCTGGCATATGAATAAGAAGAGTTACTGTTGTGGTTTAACCCGGCAGGCAGCCAAACACCACACAGCTGCTCACTCACTCTCCCCACACAGTGGGATGGGGGAGAGAATTGGAAAAAAAAGGTAAAATTTGTGGATTGAGATAAAGACAGTTTAGTAGAACAGAAAAGGAAGGGACAATACTATTATTATTATTATTATTAATAATAATAATAATGATAGAATATACAAAATGAGTGATGCACAATGCAATTGCTCACCACCCGCCGACTGATACACAAACAGCGATCGCTACTTCCTGGACCACGCCTCCTATTTATATACTGAGCATGACATCACATGGTATGGAATACCCCATAGGCCAGTTGGGCTAGCTGTCCTGGCTGTGCTCCCTCCCAGCTTCTTCTGCACCTGGCAGAGCATGGGAAGCTGAAAAGTCCTTGACTAGTAGGCTACTTAGCAACAACTAAAAACATCAGTGTGTTGTCAACATTCTTCTCATACTAAATCCAAAACACAGCACTAGGAAGAAAATTAACCCTATCCCAGCCGAAACCAGGACAGTTACTTAACAAGAACTTTCATCAATATACAACAGTTTAGGAAAGCAATTAAGAGCTGAGGAAGCAAATTATGTTGAGATGATCTGAACGTATCTGAAGGAAATCTCATATGCCATGAGGCAGGGCGGTCAACGCATTTCCGCATGGTTTCCTGTGAGTCATGCCAACTCCAGTGCGGGTACATGGAAGTGTATGTGTATGTGTACTTTTCTTCATAAGAAAAATATGAAGAATGTTCTCTGCTTTGTGCCTTGGAGCATTGGATGGGAACTGTTCCCATACTGTGCTCCACTAACAGAAATGATACATGGAATTTGAGGGTGAAGCCTCCCATAACTTTACTTCTCCCCTTCAGCTCACAAGATTTTGGGCGAAAAGGACCTTTTTACTCTGCAGCAGCCTCACCCTGAGCATGACATCCCTGGTCCTCTTTTCTTCCACATGCTTTGTCTTTTTGCCGTGGTTCATGTGTGTGAAGCCTTAAAGACTAGCTTGGGTCTGCTATAAGCAGGATGGTTCTAGGTTGTTCCAAATTGCTAAAGAAATGTGGACTATTGCCAAAGTAATATCCCAAACAACAATGCTGGACCATACTTTAACTGCTTCAGTCTGCAAAGCTTGATTAAAGGAGACAGAGCAAAGGCCCATAAGTGTGCTGTTTCAAATAGTATTTAACATGATTTGTTGAACTTTTGCTGGCCCTGAAAAGAAAATTCTCATCAGAATCAAAACAAGCCTCATTAACTGTGAGGTTATAATGTCTTGGGCAGATTAGCTTTTGGGTTGTTTTAAATAGTGCTGATCAAGTTCAACCAGAAGCCTGCAATTTAAATCACTCAGTTCAACGTCTGGAAAATTGTTTTCAATGTACGTGCTACTCTTTGTTTGAGAAACCAGGTTTGCCAAGAGGAGGTGCCTTTGAAAGACCATGATGACCTCATGAAAAGACTCTGTACCAAACTAGTCTATTTTGCCCACACCATTTTTTCCAGAGAACACTATGGCAACAATAATGTAGCTACCCTTTTTCTTAAAGAAGCATGAGTTACTTGTTTTCCTGGTATATATCATTAAACTGCCTGTACCATTTCTGTGAGTAATCCAAGGTACATATGTTTGAATATTCAAAATGATAATATTTTAATAATAGTTTTATGAATATAAGAATTAGTAGGAATATTACGATTAAGTCTAGAGGTTTCTGTGTAACTGGGGTCCCATTCCCTTAGGAGCTATGGTAAAACATAGTGAGAGATAGCCCAGACAAGTAAGTTTTACGAGCTAATTGAGAATTAGAAGAGGAAACCCTTTAACAAAAAAACAAATGAGCAATGTGAGCAGAATAATGCTTGTAAGAGTTTAAGAATGGGTCAGCTCGACCTGGCCAATTACTCTGATCTGACTATAGCCACTGGAGCTGCTACTGAGGCAGGGCACACAAACCTGGCCCTAGAGGATATATCCTGCCTATTCCCTTTTATTCACCCATTGCATAAATTGGTCTGATCCTTTTCTGAACCTGCTGATACTATCTGCCTCCACAAGCTTCTGTGCCAGAAAATTTCTTCAGCTCATTAGCCACTATGAAAAAAAGCCAGTAGTTAGAAATGGATGGATAGAAGCAGAAATATAGGAAGATATTTTCTACCTGTTACTATGTTTTATCTGTTTTAAATAAATCTCCACCTAGTTTGGACAAGTGTCCCTTAGCTGTAGGATGGTGGCACTTGGTGGCTAGCCATTCCGCATTCACCACAGCCAGACCCTTCATGACTTTGAAAACTCAATCATATCCTTCCTTACCCTTCTCTTCTTCACAGACATTTGAAGAATCCCAGCCTTTTTAGGCTCTCTTTGTCAGGCAGCTGCTTCATTCCCTGGGTTATTTTCATTTCCATTCTCTGTAGTCTCTGACCCCACTAGATACTTCTTGAAATGTGGAAAGTAGAACTGAATACAGCACTCAAAGTGTGGCCACATTAAAGTCTTATAAGGAGGAAAAATTACATCCTCTGCCTTGTTCTCAATATCTGGATGATATCCACCATTTTTGAACCGTTGCTGCCCACAGAGCCAATAGTTTTAATAAACTGTCAGTGATGATTACAAAATCTTCTAACTTGTAACTGTCAGTTTGAAGACTAGCATCATGGAGTTGCATTTATCAGTGGTATAAATATTTGTCAGATTCTGTATGTTGTTTCTCACATGGTACAGTAAAACAGATTATATTAATGATACAATTTTTATGATGAACAAGATAATCTAAGTATCCTTCAAGAAGTTACTGCCTGCATGAACTTTTCCTTCAGAGGATTACATCTTTCTATTTTAATTATTGCTAAGTGTTCCTAGTTTTGTCCATTTAGGAATAGCAACACCTGCCATTAAATCAAAGTTGAGTTGAAGAACAGGTAAGTCAACATTTGTCTGACAACCCAGGAAAATGCTCAACTGTAGAAAATGCTGAAGCATAGTAAAGCCATCAAGGAGTTAGCTACAAGGTAAAACCTCCCAGCTTGTRATGTCAGAAAGAATTCTGAACTTGTGTGCCTACTGCAAGAGCGTTGGGACCAAGAAGGTGAAATAAAAGACATTTGGAAGTGCCTGGGATCAGAAAATGACTAAACTAATTCTGCTACTGAGTTTTGCTCCACCAAAGATGGACTTGGTTGACTTTTACTTCTGTAAAAGGGTGAATGTTCAAATAATTTTTCACATCTCAATATCCATCTTTTTGCTTACAATGTAAAGGACTTTACTAATAATAATAGCTTAGATTGCTATCCAAGAAGCACACCTAATAAGTTTAATGAACTTCTGCCAGATCTGAGAAAATACCCTTTTATAACTAATTTAGCACTAAGACATGAACTCATTCTACCTCTCCAGTGAACTGCCTGGTCTAGTAACCACCATCATCTTCAAAAATCCCATATAATGTGAAAAAAATTAAATTAGACTTCACTGCCTGCAGCCATTATAATAGTTAAATCATATTTCTCTGTTTTGAAGCCAAGCATCTATATTTCTGCTACATAAAGGTGTTGGAATTCAGTAATAAGACAGGTAGAGAATATTCTAAGGTAATAACTACAATCCTCCTTAAAGGTCATCGATAGATGAGAAATTATTACGTTCTGTTACTTGTCATGTTCTGACTGGGTTCCATCCCTGGTCAAAATGAAACCTCAGATGCCACTCATTCTTTTATTAAAGAAAAAACAAATTAGCATCTGACTAAGCATTAAGAGTGAAGAGTGCTGTCCTTTGTGATGAAGCCTTTTAAAAGAAAAGGCAATTGCAGAGCAAGTAACTATTTTGTTTTGAAATTTCAGAACTAATTTTATTGATTGATTGTTCATTCATGTGATGCAGCAAAAAAAAATCAGAAAAGAACCCTGATTCTGAAATGGCATCCTTCATACAAACCGTACTCCTAAATTCTTCATTGTCTCACAAGGAGGTTGTAAGATCAAGTAGTAAAGAGCAGCATGGAGAAAGTTATTCCTCTGTGTAGAAGAGGTTATATGTATGCTAAGACATATCCAAAAGCCACAAAAAAATAGTAACAACATTAATAATGCTGCTTTATTTTGATGTGGCAGCCTTTTTTCATTTACTGATTTCTAAGTATTTGCATACAGTAATTAATGAAGCTAGGTAAAATACTCTGAAGTAAATAAATCTCGCTACCCATGTGTCATATTGATAAATAAATATCCTGTGATCTGTTAGATCTATGACAACAGCAGAAGATTAATCTATTTCGGGTCCTTGTTTTATCACAGAGACAACACTTTCTCTTGAAAAGCTGAAAGACACCTAAAGGTTGTTCTAGGCACATGGGAATTTTCAAGCTTCTTAACTTTAAGCTCTTAAATTAGAAAGAATTAGATGCCTCTGGAGAGTGTTTTACATCACCCATGTTATAAGCCCAAATATATGCTATGTTATCGCTTAGAATTGCATCCTAGAGCTAGACTCAAAGACTGCCCAAGCCAGACGTGTTTTCTTTTTGTTTGTTTTAATAGCTGTTGATGCATTTCTTTTCAATGAATTTAGCCAGTCACTTTTTGAAATCATTACATTTCAGTCGAAAAGGAATACCAAGTGGCTGAGGAATAGGATCTTCTCAAACTTCATGGAACTTCACAAAGTCCCATGAAGACTCCAGATAACTAGTTATGCTCAGGTACTGTTTGTACAACTACTGGCAGCAAATACTTTAGATCAAAATAAAGGCATTCTTGGAGGACAAAGAGAAGAAGGAGGTTAGAATATATTTCTAATGATTTACTAAGATTATATGAAAATCAAACAGAGAAAACCCAGACGGGCTTGAAGATCATTTCCATATCTGAGTGTACACATGCAATACTTTTCATAGTATTGATATGAATGTCTGCTGCACAACTTAATTCCTTAATCTAATGTATTTTGCTTACTGTAATGCTCTTTGCTTTTTTCCCCATCAAATATACATTTATTGAATGATGTACACACAAACTGAGTGATATTCACATTGTGGTGCTGTATGTCMCCCCCACTTTCCTGGGCCACTCCACGATCTCAGAAACTCCCATTAAACCTTGGCCTTGGTGTAATGAGTCAGACGGTGAAGCGTCCCTTTACTGTATCAGGAACTCTTGCATAGCTGAGGTTGGGGAATGTACTGATTGTACCAGAAACTTCCGCTGCCTAGCCCAAGTGGAGGACGAGAGCGGGGATAATTGTCATCCCCTGATACCCTTATCTGAGTCGTAGCTCAAATGGAACGATACCGTTGTTACTGAAACCTTGAGAGTTTTGACGGATGACTAAAGTCAATCACCTTGCGACCCTATAAACAGCGGTCCCAAGTGAGGCCCTTGGAGTCTCCTGGACTGCAGCAGTCTGCGCCCAGAATCTCCCTCTGAGTGGAACGCTTCTCAGAGTTCGCAGACTCTCAAGTCTGCAATATTCGGAGGACTGTCTCCGACTGGCATGGGACCTGGGCTGCAAGACTGCTCGACCGAAACACTCCTCGAGGCTCAACCCTTCACCCGTTGAGAAATGCCAAGACTTTTGACATGAGTATTTCACTGAACTCAAGGGGAATTTTTAACAGGTGTACCTTTGTATATTTAAGTATTTTTTTTTGTGTCTAAGTACGTGTGTGTGTGAATTGATGGAGCTACCCACTAGCAAATATAGTCTGCTAAAATCTTATGATCTATCTTAAGATTGGGAATGAACCTTAGACTACTGCTAAGCATATAATCCTTTAGACATAAGCCGTTGACCAAGTCTGGGACTCAGGGTAGATCCAGCCACACCTAGACTCCTCTCTGAGAAGGAGTTTAGAAAGCAAGGGGGTCTACTCTGAAGCTCATGACTCAACGGGAGGGTCTCCCTTAACCTTTTCRTCCTCATCCTCTGTATAAATCATTCCAACTCAATTCTAACACAATGTCCTGGTCTCGGCTGGGATAGAGTTAATTTTCTTCCTACTAGCTGGTATAGTGCTGTGTTTTGGATTTAGTATGAGAATAAGGTTGATAACACACTGATGTTTTAGTTGTTGCTAAGTAGTGTTTACACGAGTCAAGGACTTTTCAGCTTCCCATGCTCTTTTCCTTTGTATGCTTCATCCATGTAGTAACTGATAGAGTGAACCTTGCCATCGAACTCTGTTAAGTCATGCTTTTATAAATTTCTGTTAAAATCACTTTCTGCTAATACCTTCAACAGTGATTCTTTAAGCAGCCTCTAAACCACTCATTGGTGACACACATGCATACATGGTGTGGGGAGAAATTCAGGCCTCAGTAGAGGTTCAGAATGGCACCTAACCACTTCTTGTCGTAGTTGGCTTGTATGTTTGACATAGGACATCAGTGTTGCAAAAGGCATGTATCTTCCTCTGAAGAGAGGTTTCCATTTTCCTGAAATAAAGTTCTGGGATTGTTTCACCATTTTTTATATCTTAGCTTAAGTGACTGGCAAGTTTAAGTGCAAAACATAAAACTGCTTATTGTGACATTTGGCTAATTAGCACCTTCAGGGACTCACTGCACTTAATACAGCGAGAGAAGAATTGGTGCCATTTTCATTTTACGTTCCAAGAATACATAGACCTCAAGAACATTTGGTACTTCATAATCTAGCAGGCTCTACAGCCTGAACAATAAACTGCCACTTACATAGGCAAGAGTTTAGTGCAGATATCTAAAAAGTAAGGAGTAAAGGTTGGTCTTTTTCCTCATATACGGCATTTATAGGTCAACAGTCTACACTACCCAAAATGAGTAATAATCCCTTGCCATTACTCTATCTAGATGACCTTTGTCTATACAACCCACTCACACATGTTTTATTTTCACTTTTAAAAGGATGCATATGTTAATGCAGAGGTATCATTGCCTTTTCTCCCACCATTTTCAGCATTAGATTGGTACTGAGTAACCTTTAGATGACATGAATCATAGTTACTAGGGCTTGGTCCAGTTGGAAAAGGTGTCCTTGAAAGCCAGTGATGACAGAAAACATTTCTTCCTACTATTTTTATCTGTCTTGGAACAGTGGTGAATCTAACATGACCCTGTCATTGCAACCTGGCAGGTGATGTTATCATAGAATATCCTTGAAATGTTTTCTTCTTTTAAGAAAAGGTATTTCAGTTTTCTCTGTGTGTGGAAATCCCAAGTCAGCTGTTCTTTTGTTTTTATGTTGTTTTTTTTTTTTTTTTTAACCAATTTGACATCTGCATGACAGAAGATCTCTTCTTACTTCTGGAGACAAGAAGCTAGGTGTCATCTGCACCTAGCTTCTGCATGTAGCAGGAGATCCGATTATCTGAAATGGTATCTCAGCAGGAAAGATGGACTAGGATGGCTTTAAGTTGTTCCAGGCTTTGGAAAGGCCTTGAATACCTTATGTAATTTAAATATTCCTGCAGCATTTATATTAGAGACTTTTAGAGTCCCTTAACATCACTAAATCCATTTAACCTACTGGAAACCTGTCAGGCAAAAGGAAATTATTTTGCCCAGGAACTAGGAATGCAAATAGTTCCCCTGAAGAAGTTCAAGGAGCCAGGCACAGTTCCTTGCATGATTTTTCTCCATTCTATGCTTGCCAGCCCAGACACTGTCCCGTTTAACATTAAGCTGCTCCTCCTTCCATATCAGTTCTCTAAAAGAAACCTGTTGTTTGCATCCTTAAAGTAAAYTTTAAATAAAAACAATTAACTCTGCTGATCCTTTTCACCAATTTGTAAACTCTTTGGATGCTAGCTCTGAACTGAAAATAAGTACAACTCACTTCCAACATGTTTCTTTTCAGCTACTGCATGAAATATTTAATACCCAGGAGGATTTTTTTTCTTTTCCATAAAATATTACAGACCAAAATGTGTCAATTTGTCAAAATTTGTACCCTGCAGCAGATGTTCAGCTGTGCAAAAGAAATTTTCTTTTTCCTTCTTATATCTGAAGAAAATTATATGAATAGAACTGATATGGTCAGAACTGAACCAGATACAATTACATTATATGCATGTCAAATTTTTTTAAGTCTAACTTTTTATATATCTTCTGTATGAAATAGTTTATACAGCACACTCAGTATATGCACACTCTGCAAGGAACATGAAAAACATCTTTCTTTTCTTCCAACTTTACAGAGACTGATGTTACTTTAATAACACTGCATTTCATTGTTTGGATGCATTTTCATCCCTCATTTGCCTTCTGTATTTTTTTTGTTTCTAAAATAATTGGAAGGAGAGAAGAGAAGCACATCAGACATTAGCTGTTCTATGAGATTAGTCCTAATGCAGAGCATGACCTAAATATGCTTTGTAAACAAGGCACTGCATTTCTTATCATTCAGCATATTAAACAGTTAGCTGAGATTAGAAACATTCCCTATAATCTCCAAAATAACTCGTCTGTTATATTAAAAGAGTGGAAAGGTGGGCCTAATTCTCCCTTATTTGGTAACTTTTAATACATAATTTCAGATAAGGGTTTACTTATTATCATAAATATAAGTAGGGAAGTCTTGTTTGCTTGTATTTTTATACCCTCTTGCATAGATATAATGTATACACTAGTGAACGTGAGAAAGATTCAGTGCCAGCATCCTTTTATTGCAGCTTGTATGACTTAGGCTGTAGGCATACTTTCTTTTCTGACTCTTGTTGTGCCAGCTGGAGATATTATACACTTTCCCCCACCCCAAGTTATTCATCACTCTCTAAAAATTGATTCTGTCCTCCAGACACAGTCACTCAAGTTAGCCCAAACCACTGGTGTTTATTCTAACCTGTCTCACTGCCTGAAATGCTTATTTTATTTTTTTTTTTCTTTAGTAGAACTGTGGGCAATAAAAAACAGCTCATAGGAACACTGTAGGTAATACAGCTGTTTGCAGAGGGAATTTCTATCTTATAGACTTAGTGATAAAATAACCACTCCAGGATTTGTAAATGTGTCCTCTCTAGAATTAAAATCTGTGCTCCTTTATTATTATTAGACATATTGCAGTAGTGTTACAGAAACTTTGTTTAATTAGAACTCTTACTCTCCCTTTCTTGGAGAAGGCATGCAAAAGAAACATTAATACTTTTATTTTGAAGGTGATAGAAAAAAAAAGACCGAAGTCATATCTCTTGGTTATTAAAATGATCATAATTTCAATCACTTCTTTGTGGTTATATTAATGTTTTCAAAATATGATGTATTGCTAATTAGAAAAAAACAAAAAAAATTCTTCCCACATTGGTTTTCTGCAGGATCTGGTAGGTCTCATTACATCAGGACACTCCATTTTTGCAGCTGGAATCTCAGAATCCTGTACTATGAGGACATGGCGGGGAAGAACAGCTTTTGAAGTGTAAACTGATCAGAGATGATATGTAACCCATGGAGAACAACGACAAATATGAAAAGCCACATAATGCCATTTTGCATAGTCACTTATCTTACAATCAAAGACGCTAACAAGATGCTTTCACTTAACCGAAATCTAAGGGAAGAGCTGCTAGCAGTTTTTTCTGCTTATTCTGACTGAATTGGAAGATTCCCTTTGGGCCACAGCTGATGTCATTAACATTGTACTTCCTAAAGAAGGGCATGAAATTTCAGTATTAATCAGTGCATCATTAATCCAAATGCTTAACTCCTTAGCTGTAGTTAAAAGTGAATATATTTACAGACTTTTTTTTTTTTACTTTCAATATGCAGTTTATGTGGCATTGGCAAATGCATTGATTAGAACAAACTAAAGTCTTAAAAAAGTCCTTTCCCATGAGAACCATTGAAAAGTCTAGTGACTTTCTCTGCAGATGGTACAGCCAGACACAATAAGCCATTTTAAATACTCCAGCATGCATGGTAAATTACTCATAAACATTTTTATCATCCAAATTCATAAACATTTTATACATCAAAATTAAAAACTCTGAAAAAAGCAGGCCCATGTTGGGCAATATGACAGACGTGGTTAAGAAGTGAAATGGATGGTTATGTACCACAGTGAGACAACAAGCTCAGAATAGATAATTGAACAGTCAGTGAAAACACTGAACCGAATATTATCAGACAAATGCATTATTCAGAAACTTTTTCAAAACCATAGCCCCAACAATCTGGATGTTAGAACACATAGGTGAAAGCATAGGAGGAATATTACTATCCAAGGGGTTTTCTAAACATAAATTCCAGAATGCATCCTCATATTTTTTTACTGAAATCCATCCATTAAAAAGCAAAATAAAACAAGCAATCTTTTTCTGGGAAGAATATGGCAATACAGAGTTCATTGATTCAARGTGAAAATAAAAATTCCCATTTAATTCTCTTCCATGCTGTCAAGCTCTCTGAACACTGTCCCTTATCCACAGCAAGCATTAGAAGAAAACTTCAAGTTTTCTTCCTTCTGAATTGTCAAAAATAATGGATGTTCTGGAGTAAGAGAAGTTCTGTTTGATTTTGATTTTGCCTGCTAGGGTACCATCTGCACTGAGTGAATAACACAGTCTTCTATCAAGGTTGTACTGCATGCAATTGCCAATGTATGTTGAGGCTCTGCAGGGTGAGTTTCACTATCAAATAGGATCTTATTGGTCTGTACTGGTGCAGAAATCTTTTCCTCTTCTTCTCTTCAGAATCATATTCTTGCTGTGTACTTTACCTCTAGGAACTGACACCAGAAAAAAAAAAAAAAAAAAAAGAGAAAATTTGGATCATCATCCCACTATTCCAAGACACCACACTTGACCCTATCATTCAAAAAGATTGTGAGACCTTAGGTGGCAACACTCTACATCCACTTTCCTAATGACCTTTCACTTAGCATGGGTTAAAATACCAGCAAGGCAACTTATTCTGACCATGCTTTTAGCCATACCAAAGAACGTGACTGCAATAAATTTTTTAAGATCATTTGATTGTGACATTTTTTTTCAAAGCCATAAGCTTGGATTTCCATCTTAAACAATGCAGATCTCCAAGTTTCTTCTTTAACTGGTCATTTCTTTAACAATCCAGCATTCACCGATTAGTGTATGTCCATACAAGTTAAATTATTCTGCCACTAGAGTCAGATGATTAGAAAACCAAGTCTTTCCTGAAACCTAGACACTCCCAGCTCCAGCCACAAAAAAGATTTAAAATTTTCTTCTATTTACTGTACTAAAATTAGGTGCCTTGTAATTTAAATTACATTAATTATAAACTTCAACATTTAAAACTTAAAAAAACCTATCTACTGCCTGTGGAGAAAAGAAACCGTAATGAGCTAGAGTTTGCTAGAGTCTGAGTAATAATGATTTCAAGGTCATTGACTGACAGAACAGCAGGGAAAAAAAAGGACAGGTAAATATCAAAGACASATGAAATCACCTTATCCTCAAGATTTGTTGAAATCATGTTAACTACAGGAATGTGTTTAAATAGCTTGGCAAGAGTGAAATTAATGACTTTTTTGTAAATGGCTTTATGGGTACATATTTTGAAATTAACTCTTGTCTAGATTTCTTTGAACCTTCTTGATTCAAAAACTAACCTCAATGGGGRAAGAAAGGTGGGAGCTAAATAAATGGTATTTATTCCAAATAGAAGTTGTCCAAGGAAGAATACACACCCTTAAACCAGAGAGTGTTTAATAACTGCACCTGCTKTCGTCCCAAGGAAATGAGACACTGTCTGAACAGTATCATTGACTAGTGAGAAAGGTAGGTTGTCTGGAGTTTACTTTAGTTTTACCTGTATTACCTAAAATTCAGCTGTAACATTTTTGCATTATAAGGCTTTACTAAGACATAAAATTAATCCAGTGAAAATACTGTATAAATGCTTGAAAGTCCATGCTTTATACATAGATTCAGAAAAAAATCATATATATACTAATAGACCAAAGCTGCTCATCTCCACTTCCTTCAGAAACATAGGTTGGAAGAGGCCAAAGCCAGACCCCTCATGATACTGCCATTGTCCTTTAGTTTAAATCCCTTCTTCCTCCCTCACTTTTCTGGAAAAAAGGCGGCCAGAATTATATAAACAAGGCCTTACCAGAGTCTCATACAAAATATGCAGTACACAGTTCTGTGCCAGACACATCCTTTCTGATATTCCCAAGTATGGAATTAATCTTTTTCTACAGCCACATCATGCTGGTTGCTCAGAGTCATTCTGTGATTGATTCATACACCCACATCTTTCTTCCACTCTGTCACTTCTGGCTCATCAGCTCCCAGCTTATAGCAGAAATTCCCTTCCTCCTCAGTACATGATCTTTTACTTTTGTACTATTACATTTGATCCCATTTGCATTACTGCACTTGTCAAGGCCATACAGTTCTTTCTTCTTCTTTTTCATCTCCCAGTTTACATTTAGCTGTTCTTCACCCTCACTGCAACACTGTCCCTGTATTTGGCAGTAGGTTTTTCTTCTCACAAGACAGCCTCTTCCTTGTGACAGGCAAGAAAAAAATGGGCAACAAGAAGCAATACATGGGGAATACCAGATGGATGCCTATCTCCATTATTCCACTTCCTTTCGTTCATCCCTGTGAAACTCCTACCAGTCCCCTGCTGCTGAGATCCTTCAAGGTTATGCCCAGCTGGCTTGCTGCACCTAACACCTGATTACTGTTGGAAAGAGCTGGCCAAAGCCAAGGACCTTGCTATATACAGGTCCTATCATTCAGGGCAGGCCCTGGGTGAGGTTTATCAGCTCCATCAAAACTCCCCACGTTTCTCTTGGGAAAAACCTTGTCCTGCCCTGTTTGGTATCACAGAGAAATGGAGGGAAGGACTGAGGGCAAAGGAATCCCATGATATTTGACTACACAGATCTGAAAATAGAGTAATTCCCTTCACTTTAACTTCTGTCAATCACAAACTCAATAACTGAGTTTATAAAGGCAGACGAATATTTCTTGCTGGGTGTAGAATGATATGTTAATGTAACCAGAGGCTTCTGGTTTTAAGGAATAAGAACACCTGCCAAGGATTGAGTATCTGATTCCTCATGGTTCAGGGAAAGCAAATTCCTTTATTTGTTTTAGGTCCTTCACTGTTCATAAAACATTTTAGTAAATATTGAAAGATGTACAGTCTGTTTTGTGAAAAGAGATGTCAGAAATTTTGATTCTGAAAGTGTGCAGTCATTCAGGATTTTTAAGAATCTCACTTCTCATGGGGAGGTGCAAATTTTTTGGCCGTATTTACTAAGGTCTGTCAGATAAGTCTTGAGGACTGGCTAAGCAATTGTCCACATCCAAAGTATAAGCTCTTCAGGATGATTTCAGATTCCTTTTTCATATCAACACTACAATATGTATGGGTGGTCTACTGACACAATGTCTGTCCTGCAACCTTGTACCCCAGAAAAGTTCCTTGTAGCATTTAGGAATCTCTAATGTATTCCCAGTGCACCTTCACTTTCACCCTGACATATACACAACATACGTATACATTGTATGTATGCCATATTTGTATAAATGTATATGTTATGCATATGTTGTATATAAGCCATATATGTATATAGGTATATGCCATATATCTGTACAACTTATATACCTACTGCTACCTCTCATACACTCACTGGTCTGTGCTTGCATGCTGTTGGTAACAGGCAAAGAAAAATAAAATCAGCAAGGTCTTAGACATTGCAGGAAGTTCCACATTATTTTTTGTACGTCATTGTGGTGGGTTGACCCTGGCTGCACGCCAGGTGCCCAGCAGGCCGCTCTATGACTCCCACTCCTCAGCTGGACAGGGGAGAGAAAATATAATGAAGGGCTCATGGGTCGAGATAAGGACAGGGAGAAATCACTCACCAATTACTGTCACAGGCAAAACAGACTCTACTTGGGGAAAATTAATTTAATTTATTACCAATCAAATCAGAGTAAGATATAAATCTTAAAACACCTTCCCCCCCACCCCCTTCTTCCCGGGCTCAACTTTACTCCCAATTTTCTATACCTCCTCCCTTGCACCCGTGCAGGGGGATGGGGAATGGGGGTTGCGGTCAGTTCATCACACATTGTCTCTGCCACTCCTTCCTCCTCAGGGAGAGGACTCCTCACACTCTTCACCTGCTCCAGCGTGGGGTCCCTCACACAGAAGACAGTCCTCCATGAACTTCTCCAATGTAAGTCCTTCCCATGGGCTGCAGTTCTTCACGAACTGCTCCAGTGTGGGTCCCTTCCACAAGGTGCAGTCCTTCAGGAACACACTGCTCCAGCATGGCTCTCTCCACGGGTCCACAGGTCCTGCCAGGAGCCTGCTCCAGTGCAGGCTTCCCACGGGGTCACAGCCTCCTTCAGGCGCATTCACCTGCTCTGGCGTGGGGTCCTCCACGGGCTGCAGGTGGATATCTGCTCCACTGTGGACCTCCATGGGCTGCAGGGGGACAGCCTACCTCACCATGGTCTTCACCACAGGCTGCAGGGGAATCTCTGCACCGGCGCCTGGAGCACCTCCTTGCCCTCCTTCTTCACTGACCTTGGTGTCTGCAGATTTGTTTCTCTCACATATTCTCACTCCTCTCTCCTGGTTGCTGCTGCGCAGTTTTTTTTCCCTTTCTTAAATATGTTGTCACAGAGGTGCTACCRCCGTTGCTGATTGGCTCGGCCTTGGCCAGCAGTGGGTCCGTCTTGGAGCCAACTGGCATTGGCTTTATCGGACATAGGGGAAGCTTCTAGCAGCTTCTCACAGAAGCCACCCCTGTAGCCCCCCCGCTACCAAAACCTCACCATGCAAACCCAATACAGTCATTTAGCTAACAAACTTCATAGGCCTTGACACCTTGACCAGTATCACATATGCATTAGGTGCTTTGTGGTTTATTGAGAATGGCCAGCTTGCTGAAAAATATCACTGTTAAATCTAGCTCTGCAACACTTCAACAACTCTAGGTATACCTCATGAACACCTAGTAGAGGGTGTAGATTGACCAGTAATGAGTCACTAATTTCCAGAAAGACCCTTGTGTCAGGAGGTGACACTATGTGTGCAGCAGCAGCCACATACCTGCTTTTAGATCTATCACAATCCAGTTTATTATGCTTCATAATTCCAAAGTTGCCCAAAGCAGTCTTCTACAGCGTTGAGACCATCACTTCAGCAACAACAAAGGCACCATGGTCACCATTGTCTTAGAGGTCTGAAAGACCACTGACCCTCTGTGCTGTCCTGCAGCCCCTCAGAGACAGGGCATACCCCAATGTGCTGAGGTCACTGATGGTGGATGTATGTCAACAAGTATTCCCCCAGGAGGAGCCTGCAATTGTTGTAACTGTGGGGAGCATCGTCCTTACTGATGTACTCAGCACTTCACTAACCACCATGGGGATCCAACCTCAATGAAGATGACAAAGTGTTTTGAAACCCAGTGTGTCTCTCCTGAGAAAAACAGCCACCACAACATGTAAAAATCCTGGAGCATAGAGTGCCATTTGTATAGATGCCCAATGATGAGAATTTTTGGATAATTTTTCATAGACATTTAATTCATCACTATCGTCCCTGTGGACATTTAAAATATTTTTTGTGACCTTTTTAAGAGTTTGTCTTTGCCAGCACCCCAGTGAACTATTATATTCACCTTCATCTATCCATTTTGTTAACTCTTTCAAACAACTCTGCATGATAAATGAGTCACACTTTTCCTTAGGGGAGCTGGATTGGCATGACTATATCAGGTTACACTTACTTACCTTACTCTTTAATTAGGCTTTTCAGGGCATTCCCCTGAGCAAAACTACAATTTGCCAAGGTGTAATTTGCAGGATTTTCCCTGGGTCCTGTTTCAGCTGGAGGAAGCAAAGAAATGACTTTCCCATTTCAAGCACAGTCACCATTTTAAGGATAAATTCCTTTTCATTAACTCTGCTACTTCACGCTTTCCATACTTCAGGCCTCTTAAATGAATATTCCACTGTCCTAGTTGCTGAGTTGCTCCATAAATTCCTCCTCTGAGATTTCAATCTCTGTCAAGACCATGATGCTATTTCCATTAAAAAAGTGTCCTTGGAATAGAAATTTCCCCAATGGCTTCTACAACAGGGACTGAAAGAATTTTTTTCATCAGCTGCTGAGTTACTTCACTCTCTTCTTTAATTGCCCACCATGTCACGATTCCTCTTGGTGATCTAGAGGTGTCTTCAGCCATGCATGCAGATTCCTTGCTCCTAATGTGTTTTAAGTGCATGCCACTTTTTCCCTCCCATCCTTAGCTCTGTATTTCTGACTTAATCACTTAATCATTGCAGCCCTAACATACAGCCGGGTCAGTGTGGACTTAAAAGAACAGCTGGCAGTGCAGACCCGCTGAGCCAAACTGTCCACAGGGATCCTAAAACATCCTTCAAAACTGGGATTTAAGCTAAGGCAAATGGCATATACTTGTGAATCAAAGGATTCAGAAAGGGACTCCAATGTGACATAATGCATGCTAACTTTATATCTTTAGTAAATTTTTGCTCCCTAAGTGTCTTAGCATAAACACTCAGACACTCTTTATTTAATAGGATATTTTCAAGTACAATCTTAGAAAGAATTGAGTAGAGAGCACAGAATTTGACTCAGTGCTTGAAATTTATGTAAGACTGTTGCTGCCAATCAAAACCTGAAGGGAGACCATAATACACAACAACAAAGCCATTACTCTGAATTTATCTGTGCATGCCAGGAGAACATGTAATGAAAATAGTTTCACTTCCATAAAACCAAATCAAATTTTCTCTGGGATTTTTTCTTTCCTTTTTTTTTAAACTTTGAGATTTACACAATCATTCTGGAAGAAACCATTATGACTAATACTGTAAATACTGGGAAAATGCTATCTCCGTATTAAACTGCTAGTTAAACCCCCTTGCTAACTGGTACTCACAGTCTATAAACACAGTTGGATCATCACTTAAGGAAGGGCAATAATATTAAAAACACAACCAGGAAAGGGTTTTCCCTGCATGCGTCTAGATAGGAATACGTAGCAAGTTTCTCTAGACTCCATTTCATTTAACTTAGACACAGTGAAATTGGCTTATTTCAACATGCAGTACATGGGATTAAACCTTAAACTAGTTTAAAATGCCTGTTTGGGAGTGCTTTCAAGGAGGAACAAGGAGCTTTCAAGGATGTTCAGGAGGTATGAGAAGGATTTTTCTAAGACTTTGACCATTTTTTTATATGCCAAATAAAAAGGGCATATCTTTCTTTTTCACTATTCAAAATTGTCTATAAATTATGTCATAATTAACAGTTCAGAATTTCCCCTATATTAGGAATGCCTATTGTGAATTATTGCTCGATTGCATTGAACAATGAAAAATCATTGTCAAGGTATGGTATAGCTCTCGTAATTTATTTGGGGGAAAAAAAGGACTTTCTTAGAAGGGTTGAATAGACATACCACTGATGATTGCTTTAGCCTTCCAAAACCCAGTTGTTGCTATAATTAGATAGCAATACTTTAATGGTATTCCAGAATTTGCAGTCATCCATAAAAAAGTTTTTGTGTGCAGAAAATGGACTCCAACATTGTGAGTTCAAATCTGTTTTTCTCTGGAAATGATGTCCTTATATGCTGTCACCTAAAAACATGATTAAATTAAAAAGTCATATGAAAAGTGTCAAATGTGACTTAAGAAGGTACCTCCAGTGACAAGTGCCATTTAGTAGTGTTACAATACTGCAGGCAAAAGTCCAAGAAATATAATTAGCAAACTGATACCATATATGTATGTGCCTTTGCATGTGCACTAAGTGCACTAACACAGACACGCCTGTATGCAGTCCATCCTTAACCAAGTCTCCATTGTACTAGCAAATTTGCAGGCCCAATCTAGATCATTTTAAATGTCTCCTTAGCTCTTTTTCAGATGCAGGTATGCAAGGATAAAAATTAAATCTGCTGCACTTGTGAAATGTAACTCAAATTTCAATCATATAAAGGGGAAGAAAGTGACTTTGTCTATGTTGGATTATGGCATAAAGGAGATCAAGACAACAGAAATCTGGCTAATTTCAGAAGATAAAGCAATATGGGTATTTCAGTGCAGTGTTGAGGCAAGTGTTATTAACTTCCTGTGAAGTGTGACGCAGCCACAGCTATCAGAATTGATCTGGCATCTCTGTGAAGTGTTTTTTGTATGGCATAGTTAATAGCACTATTTCTCTAAGCTCCTCACTGTTAATAAATACCAATAATTTCCCTCCTCATTGTCATTACAGTCAGAAAAAATACATTGTCATATTATTTAGAACTTTATTGATTATAATGGATCTACACAGCCGTGTCAAATTTAGGTCAATCATTAAAACTTATATCCAGCATTTTTTAACACAGGAGAACTCGACGTACAAATTGCTGTATGACAGACAATAATTACAAACCCATGTCAGATAGAAAGGTGAGGAAAATTCCTGAAATGATTACAAGTGAAAATAAAGTGTGAGTAGATTTAAGAAGAACTCTTTTGTGTGCTTTTGTGAAGAAAAGCTATAAGCTTTATTTTTGTAAAGGAATTTTCAGAAAAAAAGCCCTTCTGTTTTTGTTCAAAGGAAAGCTTAATGAGTAACCTATGTGAAGCCATTAACTGAGAAAGGTACAGATTCTTTGGTGAGTTCTCCTGGTACACCGCCAGCATTCTCTCCTTTCAGCATAAGCTTTGGTGGCTGCTTCTTTTGAAGCTTCTGGAAGTCTTTATCCCTGGATATTTTTAGTCCTGGATTGGTCCAATCTCTGGCCGATGATATTGTTCATCCCACAATAACAATAATAGCAGTTGGCAGTGACATGGGATGTTAAGGTTTTTTAGTGCTGCTAAACATACTTCAATTCATTTTCAAAACAGCCTTTTAAGTATTATTAGCTACTTTTTTTTCAGAATAAGAAGATGAGCTACAGCACCCTGAAGTCACATATCCAAAGCATTATATGTTTTTATTGTCAACTAAGTACTAAAACTCTCTAGTTGCTGGCTATCTGTTGGGCTTTGTTTAGGCCATGAGACTTGGTTTGCTAAACTTGGAAAAACCTTTCTGCAGAGATTATTTTTTCTTAGGAGTTTCACTTGGAAATTTGCTGCAGAAAGTATTGAAACTGCAGAGAATTCAACATTTAAATAATTTTCAGGGTTGAAAACTTCTACGTCCAAATGTCAACCTAGTATACATGAATATATGCATGAATATATGCAAGTTTGTATCTTAAGGTGAAGACTGAGCTCCAGTGAAAGCAAAGATTTCTGAGAGGTAAAGACCAGGTTCCAGTGAAAGCAAAGATTTCCCTCTCACTCCACATGTGGTACTGCATTTAGTGCTACACTCAGGTACAATGTCCTGCGTCTCAGGTCTCAAAACGCAGTAATTGGGCTGGCAACACATTTAACTGTTGTGTGTTTGCAGTACTCTGATAGATGGACCAGACCTTTGCAGGAATTGTGAAACCACCAGAACTACAACCCCAAATTCAGACCTCAGAAACTGCTGTTGAAGTTGGGTTTGTTTGAATAATACATCTGTTTGCCCCTCACTTTCTTTTTCCTATCCTGCACTGACTGCTGTTTTCCTTTGAGTTTCTTGAAACCTTTCGTCTCTCTTAAAGAGACTGAAAAGTTAAAGGATAAAGATGATTGCTTTCATTTCACATAAAATTGCACAGATCCAGAGCAGTGAGGGGTTTACATTTTATCGTCAAATAAAATGTTGCCATGAAACATTTTGCATTCTGTAATGAGGCAGACATGCAACAGCCATAAAAGTCAGCTCTTTTAAGTAGACTTAGGGCCTAAGTGGGAAGGAGTCAGATCTCTCAGGAGGCCTTACTTACAAAAGGACATCAAAATTAAAGCCTGGATTTTCAGTGAATGTAAGTTGCTGAGACCCCTTAAAAAAAACCTCAAAATATTATCTTTTTAGAAATTAAAATTCTGGTCTAGTTTGAAAGAAATTAAGTAGTAGCAATTATATTAGATACTGGCAACAAGCAGTTTGGGATCAGTCTTAGCATCCATTGGGAGCCACATATTCTCCATTTCCCACAGAGCTGGATCTATGAGGAACACCACCAGAAGATAAAGATCTATGCCATTTTTTGCAAGTCTATAAAAGAAATATTCAATAATTCCTAAAGTAAGCATATTGCAGTTTTGATCTTATTCCCACCTGCCATTCAATGACATCTCTTGATTGATCTTCTAATCTAAATAGGAATAGACTCTCAAATGAGGGATTAAAATAAAATTACTCCCAAAGCAAACATAATCCTAGTCAATATTTTATAAAACCTTGATTTAGGTGATCATTTCATTTGCGTTCCTTTTCATAAAAGAAGATTTACACGGCCTACGATGGCACTAACCTTTTCCTTGGATGGGTAGAATATCTCATATATTTAAGTAATTATCTGATAGATCTCTTGAATTATCACCAGGAAAAAAAGCGTGAAAACATGTCAAAACTATTTAAAGTGACCATTACATGCAGTTATCTGTCCCTGTCTTGTTTTCATTTCTTTATTGATATGATGTTACAGCCATATCAAAATCTTTGGACTAAACAGTCATTGCCTGAAAAAAACCTTCTCTTGATTTTTCACATCGTAAAAGCGGAAGAAACTCACTCCCGCTCCAAATTAAGGATTTCTTTTACTGCACAAAAACTACTAAGATCACTTTGAAACTGCTTAGTCAGATTTTGGTCCATTCTTATTCAAAATCTTAGTTTGTCCTCTGTGTTGCTCCTAGTAACGAGGTTTKCTATTCCCTCTTGAGCTAGATTAACTCTTGCACAGAAGGCTATAGGAAAGGGCAGAGGTGGGCAGAGCTTAAGTGGCATTTAAATGGAACATTGGTCAAGTGCTGGCCCTCTGCACAGGGTGAATTTAGCCCATTAAAAAGGGTATTATGTAGCTGGAAATGGAAAGAGTGTACAAAAGAAATCTTCCAGCCATGTGACTTCATACACTGTGGCTCTGCTTGCAAATGTAGTTATTTGTAAAGATCGTAGCATGTTCATTTGTTTTTTTTCTTTCTTTCATCTTCTGCTACTGCTTCATGTCAAGAGTAATCTATGTCACACTAGAGAGAAGATGTGGTGGAAAACAATTAATAAAATTTAAAACACAGAGAAAAGTAATTAGGTGAATTGTTTCCACTTAGATTATCAAAAGGAACTTTGAAAATCCAGCTCTGGTTTCCTGTGCYTTGTTTCATGCATTTGTAATGCAGTTTCGGATGTGCTGTGAGGCCAAGATTTTTTTGTATTTTCAGGAAAAAATGTTGGAAGCAAAAGCCTGTGTGTGCACATACCCATGTATAAATATTTTACAAACTGCCATTTTTAAATATATGGGCTGGAAAGGAAAGACATTTAATAGAGACAAATTAAATTTTTCAGAAGAAATACACATCATAACAGAAACTCAGGGTTTTTTTTTTTCGAATGAAAGTTATTTTATTACTTTGAAATAACAGTGATTCATAAAAAGATCTATCTGGACATGAAAAGATGTTTGGTTTTACTATTCTTTTCAGTAAATTGGAAGAGAAAAACACTTTCCATTTACAGTTGTAATGTAATAATAGTAAATTTATTTTAGAATTTTATTTTGAAAGCCTAGTTGTAAAATCATGTATCTGGTGCCTAACCCTTTGGGTACATTTACATGAATCAAACACATTTCAATGTGCTGGGCAACTTGATACATGCACTTTTGTCAAGAAGGCAAAGGATCATGCATATGTAATATTGTATTTTTCATCATACTAGAGAGTCCATTTTTCCAGTAGCTGCTTAATGTTCTCCACCTAAACAGTTACAACTTTCCCCCCACAGTTTATTCTGCAGTAACTGTAATGTTGGTGAATTTGTTTTTAGCCAACTGTTCTTACGTACTGTCTTAAGCTACAACTTTCTTCTGCTGTACCCTGTGTCAAATAGCACTTACCATACAAACATGCTGCCATGGTGCTGCATTAACAAACTCGATTGGACACGTAGCCTGAACACAACTTACTCAGAAACTCTGTCTTACTTTTATTAGCTTGAAGTTTCATGTTTTCTGATTTGATTCATACTAGACAGTTCAGCTCTTATCAATACCTTTGCAGATCATATTTCTTTAGTGAAATTAAATCCAAATTTGGCTTTTTATATCTTGCAACAGCCTGAAGATTGTTTGACTTCATCCCTTAAACCAAGCCATGCTTTGCCCCTGACTTCTTCAGGGAAGCACATAAGAAAGTCCCAGCTTACCAGCACTTGCACCTTGGGACTGGGGAGGATGCCAGACCAGCCACTGCTCTGAGCCCAGCCTTTTTTGCCTTTTATTATGGCCTAAAGAATTTGCACTGACTGAAAATATAAGGGCAAACCAGTGATTACACTAACTCCCAGAGATGTAACCTAAGAGAAAGACACACGGGGTAGTCACAGCCCTGCCCAGTACTGAATTTGGGATATTTAAAACAGACCCCAGCATGGAGAGGATGAGTGCACGTTCACAGCAAAGGAAAACTGTTTCCAGCAGCAGAGCCACTGGAAGGATTTACTGTACAGCCAAAGCATGTCTCCTCCCCAGCAGAGGAAATACCTGATTGTTAGAGTAAGTAATGAGGTAGGTTAATCAGCCTTAATTATTCCAACAGTGTACAGGACATTTGCAGGGAAGGGAAAGGAAGGAAAGGGAAGGCAAGGCAGGGGAGGAACTTCCTCAGCTTTTGGAGACCACTGCTGTATACAGCTATGGTTCATGCCTATCAACAGAAAGATAGGTGCACTTGAAATGTCATTTTGATAGTTATAATCCTTATAAATAGAAAATGTTTTTAAATCATTCAAGACTTCTCAGATCAGACAAGTATCCAGGTTCCTACCATTCACATACATCTAGTTCAATACCTACAAGTGATTTTTAATAAACAGATAATTCTATTCTGCTTCCTATCTGCACACTTCCTTTCTCAAAAAATGTTTTTTTTTTCCCTGAACGTTTCAACATCATTTTTCTGCTCTCTGTCTCTGAACACAATCATGAAATTCATCAAGTTTTTATTTTCCCCACTATTTTTCATTCCTCTTGCATTTACCAGTTTTTTTCAAGCACTTCTACTACTTTTGTTATAGACCTGGAAAGACTTGCCTCTTATCTGCATTTCATGATACTTGTTTGGGTGTGTCCTCTAATAGAGAAAAGGATATTAAAGATGGAGAAGTTCTCCATAAAAATGCATCAGGAGCAACTGCATTTCACATGGCATCATTACGCTTCCTCCAAAACCACAGCAAATGGGCTGTCATGATATGTTGGGAATGGTTCAGTGGGAATGGTTCTGTGGGAATGGTTCAGTGGAAATGGTTCAGTGGGAATGGTTCAAAGCTGCACCAGGGATGTTTAGACTGGACATTACTAAGAATTTCTTTACCAAGAGGGTGGTCAAACACTGGACCAGGCTTCCTAGAGAGGTGGTTAATGCCCCAAGCCTGTCAGTGTTTAAGAGGCATTTGGACAATGCCCTTAACATGCTTTAACTTTTGGTCAGCCCTGAAGTGGTCAGGTAGTTGGACTAGATGATCATTGTAGGTCACTTCCAACTGAAATATTCTATTCTACTCTATTCTAGTCTATTCTACTCTATTCTACTCTATTCTATTCTCTAGTTACAGATGTTAATCCAGTTGAATAAATACAAGGAGTCTGTGCGCCTACTCTTCTTCCATCACTTAGAGGCATCAAATCAGCATGACTTTCTGACTCTTGCTACTTGGTTCTCACGCTTTAGTGTTGTAGTATTAAAGATCATCTCAGCAGCAAGGGTGCTTGATCAGAGTGACACTGATAGTAATGAAAATGTTACCTACTGGGCTTTATCAGCCTATATTGGTTCTGGCTGAGATGGAGTCAATTTTCCCCATAGCAGACCTCATAGTGCTGTGCTTTGTATTGGTAGCTAGAAAGGTGTTGATAATACACCAGTGTTTTGACTATTGCTGAGCAGTGCTTGCACAGCATCAAGGCTGTCTCTCCAACATTTCCCCTGCCTCACTCCCAAAGGCCAGTAGGCTGGGGGTGGGTAAGATCTTGGGAGGGGACATAGCCAAGACAGCTGACCCAAATTGACCAAAGAGATATTCCATACCATGCAACGTCTGCTCAGCATTAAAAGCTAAGAGAAAGAAGGAGGAGAGGGGGGCATACGTTATTACGATATCTGTCTTCCGGAGCAACCGCTACGTGTACTGAAGCCCTTCTTCCTGGGAAGTGGCTGGACATTGCCTGCTGATGGGAAGTAGAGAATAAATCTTTTGTTTTCCTTTGCTTCTGCACACGGCCTTTGCTTTTGACTTACTAAACTGCCTTTATCTTGACCCACGAGTTTTTTTCCATCTTATTTTCTCCCTCCCTGTCCTGCTGAGGAGGGGAGTGATAGAGTGGCTTGGTGGGCACCTGGCATCCAGCCAATGTCAACCCACCACACAGCCCTACGTAGCATAGACTTTGTGACAGTGATTCATGATTTGAAACTCAGCACCATCTGCTCCCTCAGAAACTTCCCTAGCTAAGGTGAAAGGTGAGGCTTAACAGCTGTATTGTCTTTGCTTTCTAAAGTCCATCCAAAGCTGTCCAAAGGACAGCAAAATCCTCACACTACTAAGATTGTGGCACACAGCATCTTCCATATGTTCCAGTATCAATGAACTCATTCAGCAACTGTCCTTGGTCTTGTCATGTCTGTGCTGAACTAATGAAATGAAGTATAGTCCTGTTGCTCTCTCTAAAATGCTCTAATCTCAGCCTTTATCCTCTGACACACACTGCAATTCACTGTTTGACTGAAGCTGTTGCCACATTCTGCAGACTTTGTGCAAGTGGCTCCCGTAAGAGGTAGAGGAGCCCTGTTTATGGTTCATAACATACACTACTTCTATGGACATACTACAATAATAACCATCAGTGATTTATTTCTTTGAATTGGTTCCCTGACCTGCAAAGGTCATAGAGAATACGTTAAATAAACTGGATCCACATTTGCTCTTTTATTGCTCTATCTCTTTATACAGAAAAAACAAACAAACAAACAAACAAACAAAAAAAACCACCCCAAAAAAACCCACAAAGCCCAAAGCTTTCCTTTTTATTATAGGTAGTCGTGATTTAAAGTTTTTTTTTCCATAAGTTGAATAATAAAAGGAGAATATGGTAGTTCCATATAACAAAGCAATAATGTTTCTTTCAGGACTTTAACATCCATTTGCAAAAGTGCATTGAAAAAGAAGCAAATTAATATTTTTTTCAGGGTGCACAGGTAGCAGCAAGACTTCGCCATTAATATTTTTAAAGGCAGTAAGAACGCAGTCTGACACAGCTAGTTGAAAACATCAGTGAAGCTTTACTGGTTTTTAGGTCTAAATTTAAACTGCAACTACTTTGCTCTACAAAAAAAAAAAAAGGCAAAAATATYGGTAAAAGCATTAGCAATTCTGGAGAGCTCGAAAGAAGCAGGTGTTTCACATTCTTTGTTCTAGCATTGAGCAAGAAGGGTTTTCTCCCCAAAGCAGCAGCACACAGTAGCACTGGTTATAGGAGTAGCCAGGGCTGGATCTCCAGTGGGGTCTGACTGTAGGCTGTAGGGTGAGAATATGCTTTGTAACACTGTTTAGGAGTCACTGGCTCAGATCAAATTCCTTTTAGGGGAGGTGGACCTGCAGCCAAGCCTGGGAACTGCTTCATCAAACTGGTAAACTGTGGACGATTATGAAGAAGAAAAAATCACAACACAGACCTGCCTCTGGACAGAGCCTGCTGTCTAATCTCTCTTACTTTTCCTTCTTTACCCAATATAAAACACACAATGGTAGAAGCAGGTGCTCCCCTCTGCTCCCCAGCAAAGCTACCGCTGGTGGTCTCAGAGCTCACCCATTGCTGCAGCCACCCCACAGCCCCAACTCATAACCGCTGCCCATTCTGCTTTTTCTATTCTTTCCTAATTTTAGGGGCCACTGTTGTGGTATACTGGCACTAGAAATGCTAACACAATAAAATACTCTGTTCTAAAATACTATTCCAAGCACATGGCTGAAAATGCCCATTGCACAACAAGCTTGTCAGTGCATTGTTGCATCCTTAAAATGTATATATAAGAAAGCAAACTGGAGAGAAATGATCTGCAGGTGAGTAGTGAATGATGTATTATATGAGTTCCTGGAGGTTATTAGAAAGGAAGTATAGGTGGTGCATAGAAGATTTGTTCTGTGGCCAGGACAGCTGCAAAGAAATGCTGAGATCAGGCCAAACAGCCAACCTGAAATCTAACCTCTTGTACCTTTTGTTTTAGGTAGCATGATAAAGCCAGAGTGGAATATGTGCTGTGGGAAAAGGGAGAATGTTAGAGAGCCAAAGGATTAGTTTCTAAAAATCTTAATTAAGAATAGAAATAGCGATGCAGAAAAAATCTCGGCTCACACCTTGTTAGTACAAAGCTGTTTTTTTAAATAGTACTTGGTCTGTTCTAACTTTAAGTTTCCTGGTGAAGGAAGTTTCTATCTCTTCCTCCACAAGGCTGCTCTTCACTTTAATTGCTTGGTCTGTCAAGGAGCCATTTTGTAATACAGACATCTTGAATCTTTCTCTTCCTTATTGCCTTCCCTATTTTAATCTGCGTGCTCTAAGACTATGCAAGCAATTCTTTCAGGTTTTTCCAAAATCTTTTCTTTACTTATAAAGGCACACTATACTAAAGGAAGTGGAATACTCCATTGATTAATGACATGTGAAAAAAGGCCCAGGTGTCTACTGACTTCAAAAAACACTGGAAATAAATGAAAGGAAACCACTGCCTCTAAATCATTAGTCATCACCAAACCTGGAGATTAAGTATGCTGTGCTTCTCATGAGAAGAGCCATGAAATCAGCAGACATTGAACCAAGACATGCTCCTTAGAGGAGACGTGAACGATCCTACATGTATTTATTGTGAGGTGGGKTTTTTTTTGTTTATTTTAAAAATGACCTCTCTTTTTAGAGATACGATTAAACAGACCTTGCATGTGACCAATATGGGAGATCCTCAATTTTTGAGATTTTAGACTAGCTCTATGAAAGCAAAACTACATAATTTGAAAATCTTCATTTCTGGTAGGAGAGTAAAATTTTCAAATCATTCTCTCAAGAAAAATTGGCACATAAAAATATCATAAGAGTCCTCTCAGTGTTTCCAAGCCAATCCAAAATCAAGATGTACTGAAAAATCTCATGGAAATGCGATTTTCCTGCCAGATTTTCAACATACTTTTTTTTTCCCCCCTCAAAACTGGTCTGAATTACTAACTGCTTATCCCTTCACCTTTTAGAGGTTTGCATCCATTATCAAGATTATGACTGTGACATGAGCTAGCTTTGGGGTTTGCATTAGTACAAACCACTCTGCTAGGGGGTTAAGAAGTGAAAGAAACACTAAGAAGTGGAAATGACCTATTTTCTTGCTATTGTTTCAGAACTCAGCCAGCTGGCATGGCCCCAGGTCAGCCACACCACAGACAGCCTTTTCATTCACTGTCACTGGCTGTGGTATTTCAGGAGATAGATAGATAGATTTTAACTCCTTTGAAGCTTCTCTAATGCCCTAAGACTGACTAGAACCAGACTGCGATAAGCTCTGGCATCTAAAAGAGGCAATAGCTGACAGCCTAATGGTCTCCACGCAGCCCACAGACAGTTCCTCCTATTTGCCAATTGATTTATTTTCTGTCAGATGCATCGATAGTGAGACTTATTTGTCAGACTTGAAGTTCTCTGTAGATGAGTCTGTCCTCCAGAGGTAGGGGACAAATAATCCCTCCTATGGGCTTTGCCTGGTCCCAGACAACTGCAGGGAGGAGTAGAAAATGGCCTTTTCTCTTACTGAACTGAGATTAAGCACCTCTTTTCCCACAGCAGCCAGCATATTGTATTTAGTCTCCTGTAGCACCTACCTCAAGTCCTTGAGTCATCATGGAAAAGGTTGCTGTGTAGAGGAGGAAGCAGTATATAATATTGGAGGATATTTTTGTGGACCTGAAGGAGAACCATCGTGCTCAGGGCAGCTTCTTGTTGCCTTAGGCTTCCCTAATGCTCTGCTTCCTGGTACAACCGATGATACTACAGAGCTACCGCTCTTCCTGTACTCCCTGCTACATCTAACTGGTTTGTGCATGGAAGTCRGTGGTACAAAACAAATCCCTGCCAGGAAAATGTAAAGGAAAATTAATATGCAGGATTCAGAATGGCAACAGAATGAGAGGAGATACAAATGTGAACATCCATCACATAAGGCTGTCGTTTGTATTCAGAGGGTTGTTAATTGCTTTGTTGAATACCTGAAGGAAAGCCCTGTCTCTACATGATATAAATTGTACAGCTGAACAAAGCATACCCAGTGGTCTAAATCTATAAGGAACTTAATAAGCAATGATCTGAGAGAAGAAAAAAAAGATGATGAATGAGATTTTAACATAATTTCTATATAAACATAATTTCTTTTCTTTGGTGAATGTTAACACCAAAATGAATATTGAAAATTCAGGAAGCAATTGGTAAATCTTGTCATACTTAAGTGGTGCTATTTATTCAGATTCATGAGTGAAAGGGAGCTTTATACAAAGCTGCAGGTAAACAAGAAGATTATATTACATAGCAGCATACCCTAATAGCCAGCAGAACCCTGCATGCAAGGAGAGCAAACTGTCCTCCTCTACACAAACCTCACTCCACGCATCTGGCAATGTATGTATGTGATCCCCAGGCACCAGTCAGCTAGTAGTAACAGCAGAGCCCCAGTGTGTGCCAGGACCCAGGCATTTGTTGCAGGGACGTGTCCTTCTCTTGCAGTGCTGCCAAAGGGATGTGGAAGACACCATCCCACTCGTCTATTCAGAGGCTGGAGGCATAGTCTGAGGGACAGGCCCGCTGGTCTTGGTGCTTTAGCCCAGCTGCTCAGACATCATCTGGGACACGAGGCAGCCTGGTTCACATGCCTGTGACAGTTCCTAGCTGGAGACTTGCGCAAAGCTGAATGGACCCGACCCAGGAGAAAAGTGAGACCCCATCAAGCATAGCTGGTCCACAAGCAGCTGAGGAACTCAGCACCAATATGGGTGAGTTGTGTTAATTGTCCCTGAATCTCAGTCTTGTCTCTTGGCCAAAAATCTCTTCAGAGATTTTCTCTCAGAAAATCCACCTGATGAATCTATCATCAAAACTAGCACTCTGCCACTAGTGTTTCCAGGTGCTAGCTATTCAAGGTTTCCCAAAGAAATCCACTGAAACAGAAAATCCCTCCACAATCTCATGCTTATTTGCAAATTTCTATCTACACTTTCCTTACCACCTCTATCCTTCCACACACAGAAGGGCCAGAACACAGACAATGCGCAGCTGGGKAGTTGGACTTGGACCACATTCAGGAGCCTGAATGTGTGGAGGAGTATCCCAGACCATTGACTTGGGTGACATCTATGATTTTACCTAAGCCAAACTCCTGTATTGAAAATATGCTGATACATACATGCACAGTTCTGCTGCCGAAACCAGGTCTTATACCTTTCCTCAAGGAAATACTGAAATAATTTCACCTGTGTTAGATCAACATTAGGCATAGTAAAGGAAGTTTAACTGAAAAGCTAGTGTAGCTCATCATTCAGAGGAGTGTACATCACTTTACTGTAGCTATAAATGCTCTTCAGCAATCACTTTTCTGAAGAGAACAGCAACAGGACTGTTCCCTAAGCACAAGATATGGTGCCAAATGTCAAAATCGTTCGTCCTAGGAACACCCTTGCTGCACAACACAGCCATGGCACGGGTACATCCCTGGACATCTCACAGACAGTGGAAAATGAGTATAAACTTCCCGCCGCCTCGCCCACCCCGCTGCGACCCCTTTTCCCCCACGCCCTCCGCTGCTGGAGGGGAGCGGGGTGTCCCGGAGCCCTCGCCCGCAGGGTGCTGCACCGGAGGTCCCGCTGCCGCCGCCGCTGCCGGTGCCGCTGCCGGTGCAGGCAGCAGTTGCCTGGCAACTCCCAGCTCCAGCCGCATCCTGAGCTGCTCTGCGCGGCTGCTCGCTGCCTCTTCCACCCACCCACCCATTGCATTTTAACCAGAAAACAATTCTTGCCTTATCTACAGCGGAGCCCATTAAAGATTCTCAGTAAACAAAAACTCAGACAAACTTAATCAGCTGCGGGAAAGAGTCAGACTAAGACACATTCCTTCCTCTCCCATTCCTCTGCTTTGGAGACAGTCATTTAAAGCGGGGCTCAGCRGTGGTACAGGGGCTTAGTGCCCTATGCTGGCATTTCCTCTTGAAATCAGAGGCGCGCAGCCCTGACCCTGGCCAGCTAACTAATTAGAGCCGCAGCACAAGCAAGGAGCTGGGCTGAAATAACAGGCAGGGTGGATAAGCATGAGGTTGGGATTTAGAGTTGATATCCACTGGAAGAAATTAAATCTTGTTTGAGTGAGTGGGTGGCTGGACCGTGATGGAAAGGGGGGAGGTTGGCATGGGAGAGCAGTCTGGTGAATCAGCCATGCTGAGAAATTAATAGATTTTTAAAAAGTACTCCACCACAAAAAGGACTAAACACCTTCCTCTGATGAAATAGGGAGGAAACCGATGTTAAGGATCTGACACAGAGAAAAAGAATGCTTAACAGCTAGGAGGAAGGCTGTGAAACTGTGATATAATAGCTCCACTGAATGTTATATAAAGATTTACTATCTACTAGGCATGTACTGAAGCTGACTGATTTAACACAAACTTCAGTTCTATGCGATAGCTAGCAGATAATGACATATCCTGAGGTACAAGCATTTGAAACCTTCTTCAAATCACTCATGAACCATCTGTATGCATGTGTCTCTGATACATTCCCTGAGTTTGTCGTATTGCAGAGTTTCGCCTTTTATTCCTTTTTCCTCATTCCTCTCTACTAAAAGCAGAGATCAGATTACCTTCTATGAATTTAGACTTTAAGAGTGATTTTAAAAGCTTTGGAAGGAGCTGCTTTCTCGTCACTTTTTCAAAAGTAACTTCCTTGGCAGGTGGGTGTTCATAACATCTGCACACACACACACACAAAAAACCCTTTTCCTATGCAAGTACCTTTGGGATCAAATACTAAAAATTCTTTGGCTATAAGATATACTGGAAAAGAGGGGGGAAAAAACACCATCTAAGCTTTTCAAAAGAAATTAATTGGGGTCCTAGTCAAGTGCTTGGCTACAGTGGATAGTCCAAGGGGAAATATCACTGCAGAGAGAGGCAGTGATGTGCTTATCTTTCATAATGGCTGTCCTAGAACATTAGGTGCCTGCACCCAGCATCATTACTAGTGCCATATACCTTGCAATCTCTCATCTGCAGGAGGAGCCTGTATTAGTGAGATGGCTGAATAATGTAATACTCGAGTCTTTATTGTTCAGGGAGACTAGCTTCTTAGTGCTCTGCATAAAGTTTCATCGAATACTTTTATTGGGTAGAAGGTTATGTTCTGCTGAGGCTCAAAAGCAGAAGTATTGGGCAAACACTATCAGATTAAGCTACTGCTGCATTCTGCCAGTCTGGCACTGTTTACAGCCTTAATGAACAGTGGGTTCCTGAAAGCTCCTTTCATTGATTCACTATGACATTGGGACAGACCTTTAATCTTATTTTTCTCACTTTGTAAAATGAGGATAATTATGTTTGCCTTCACCATGGGGCACTAATTAAAGCTAGTTTCTAAAGAGCTTTGGCATTGTTGGATAAATGGTAGAATACGTTCTCATCCATTGGATTTATCTGGTGTTTTTTCCTCATTGCTTAGCAAACAGTGAATGACCATGTAATGAGAGAGATCCTGATTCAGCAAGCTCCTTCAGCATTGTAAGGTCTTTAAGACTGCAAGAGGTTTAATAGACATGAATGGACTTACCGATAGGCACACAAACCGGGCTGTGACAAGTCAAAATGATGTAGTTTCCAGTTGGACCCCAGAAACAACGCTCATCAGATTCTATATAATGACTTTACATGTGACCTTTGGGGACAGTTTGCTGTTGCATGATCACTAAGGGAATGTTACTCAGGGAAGCTGTGAAATTAATGACAGTACACAGAACAGAAATTGTAATTAGTTCACTGTACATTTCTCTTATGTGAATACCGAAGTTCAGCAACATCCATTAGTTTTACAGGGCTTCAGTTAGTCCTTCAACTGGTCCGGTTTAATATAATCCACATGATTACATTGCTGCTGAGGCTTCTTTGTTGATGCAAAATCCTGTGGCTTTTAAAGAGTGACCTGAGAAGGAGAGCCCTGATTTATTTGGAGGATATAGATAGCCGTACCCTGCTTAAAAAGCAGTTTGACACTTTGACATTGCTTTTAAAGCAGATTCTGTGAAGAATTGTAAGGGAGCAGAGGACAGGGGAAATAATGTAGTCTTACATATCACTGACTGTTAAATACAGACTAGATTGTGAATTAATTGAGGATTTGGGTGGTTTCTGTGAACTACTTCAGAGTGTTTTATGGTAACAAAAGTATTTCCATTGTGAAATACTGGTAACTACATCATGTATATCCCACTGAAAAGAAAATATATTGTGGCCCCACCACATTTTTAAGATTTTCCTTGCTGCAGGGGTTTTTGTGCCTTGCCTTATGGAAGGGAGGAAGTTGCTCTGCTGCAGGTTGTTGTGACGGTGTGCTCCCCCTGCCCCGACCTGACTTTTTCCCTAACCCTGAGCCCTGCTTTCAGCTGGGATAAGGTTAATTTTCTTCCTAGTGCTGTGTTTTGGATTTAGTATGAGAAGAATGTTGGTAACACACTGATGTTTTTAGTTGTTGCTAAGTAGTCTACTAGCCAAGGACTTTTCAGCTTCCCATGCTCTGCCAGGTGCACAAGAAGCTGGGAGGGAGCATAGCCAGGACAGCTAGCCCACCTGGCCAGTGGGGTATTCCATACCATGTGACATCATGCTCAGTATATAAATAGGAGGTGTGGTCCAGGAAGTAGCAATTGCTGCTTGGGTATCGCTCAGCAGGTGGTGAGCAATTGCATTGTGCATCACTCATTTTGTATATTCTATCATTATTATTATTATAATTATCATTATTTTCCCTTCCTTTTCTGTTTTATTAAACTGTCTTTATCTCAATCCATGAATTTTACTTTTTTTTTCCAATTTCTCTCCCCCATCCCACTGAGGGTGGGGGGAGTGAGCGAGCAGCTGTGTGGTGTTTGGCTGCCTGACGGGTTAAACCACAACACCATGCTCAAGTGATAATCACCTGTGGTGACTGTGACGAATGCATCTGATGGATGCAGATAACAACACAATAGGCGATGCATTCACCTAACCACAGTGCTGATCAATGTGTGACTCCAGATAAATCTGGAAGAAACTAATGTCTGCAGTCAGTTTGTAAATATGACTATGGGTCAATCATCTTATCCCCATAAATAGTGGGCAGCCCCAGAGCCCTTTGAGCTCTCCTGCTTGGCAGTGGGCTGCATGCCAGGATCTCCCCTTGAGTAGGGATGCCTCTCAAGGATACTCCTTGAGGTTGAGAGATTCCTTGCCGCAACAGATCCTCGGTAAGTGACTAATAGCATGCTAAACTTGGAAATCTTAGCTAAGTGATATAAAGGATTGATTGCGTATATATAATCCTTTAGATATAAACCGTTGACCAAGTCTGGGACTAGGATTGGATCCAGCCACACCTAGACTCCTCTCTGAGAAGGAGTTTAGAGAGCAAGGGGGTTCTTTCTGAACCTCATAACTCAACGGGAGGGTCTCCCTGACAGTTTTGTCTGACCCTGTCCTCCATGCAGTGAATAATCAAGTGTACCTTGCCACTGAATCTTGTTAACTCATTGACGCATTTACTATCAAAATTGTGTTAAATTGCTGTCTTGCATCAATAAACATATTGCTGCTTCTCTCTTATGAGTGAAGTGCATCTCTGTCTCTTACTCCATCTGCAACAGTTGTCTTCAGCGGGTGTTCAGTTCACACCGCATGCTGAAGAAGCCACTTGAGACCTTTACAGTGGCCTTTATAGGATCTCTACATTTCTTTAGAGCTTTTCTAAATCACATTGAACCCTGAATATTTTGAAATTCACCTTTACCTGTTCACTGCAGTAGTTTAGCTACTCAAGATACTTTTGCTGTGATGCCTACATGAAGTCAACCAATTAAGGAAATTTCTGAGGAGCAGGTTTTTATATTAATATAGTCATACATGACGAGCACCTCCATTTTGATTTTCTCCTTTCCTTTATAAACTGCTTGCAACCTTAGACTCAAAAATGTCTGAGGTAGGGGTGAGATCTTCTTTTACATATCTGCAGTACAGATCCTGATCAGGGCCTCTGGGCTCTAGCTGAGTGTAATTATTCAGTGATATAATGTTTTCTTCAGAGGTGATATTGGCTGCTAGGTCAGTGTGGGATCTGAAGCCAGCAGCAGATCCCATTCTCTTGTGGAATCTGCAGAAGAAGCACGCAGACTCTTTTATGTAGTAAATATATGCAACAACTGAGGCAGTTATTGCCCAAGACTTGACAGATCAGATCTAACTCCCATGCACTGAAAGGTTTGCTGAGCTGTACATGCAGGGGTAAAGAGACTATGTGTATTACAGGCTTTAAAAGGTGTAAATGTGCCCATGAGAAAGCCAAAAATTTCTTGACACAGAAACCACCACAACAGCAAACAGGGGGGTATCTGAACTATGGGGAGCTACTCAAGACTACTTGGCTTTGTATGAATATTTTTCTAAATAATAGAAGACTAAGCCTAAATCACCTCTTTGTCCCTGAGAAATCACTCAGCAGAATTTCATGTCTTATCAGACTATATGGCCCAAATGGATAATAATAACAATTAATAATGCTTATTGTTGCCATGATAAACAGGTAGATTCCAATGTTCTTCCCTATATTATTCTTCTTTTAAGAGCCCCTGTGGTTGATAGCATTCTGAGACACACCTCCTATACTTCTCTCTCTACAGCAAAGCATTCTTTTAAACAAAACGTCTTTTATACAATTGCATTAGTTCAGAAATGAAACTGCAATATTTTAAACTCAGATTTTAAATTGCCCAGGGAATACAGAGATTCAGGCCTTTTATTGTCATTACTCAGAGACAATTTGTACAATTGTTCTGTTGAGCAGAGATCCTGAGCTAGATGGGCACCCATATTTCAATAATAGCTTTAGCATATGAAATATATCCCAGGGAATTCTTTCACTCTCCCTCCTGCCTTGCACAGTGTTCGTTTGTTTCTCTTGGAGAGGTGCACAGGAAATCTATAAACCTCATTAATCAGTCCTTGAAAGAAACATTACATTTTGGCACTTTTGTTACTCCAAGGATCTCACAGCCTTCTTGGGGGAATTGCGTTGCAAAAGGTCTCTGAAGAGGATGCCAGGCTTGTGGTTTGCCACAGGAATATCAGGAAGTCTGTCCTCCTCTTCCCAAATCTGGAAACCAGAATGACAACTAGTATAATTTAAAGCAGGTTAAGAAAGGCAGTCAGTCATTTTACCAATGAAGACCTTGCACTCTACCCTGATATCTCGATCACGATTCTTAGGCAAAAGGCTTTTCCTATTACAGTGTCCGGGGCAGGAAAAAATGGGTACCGCCCAAGTATTTCTCTGTGTCACAGAAAATCTTCTTTTGTTTATCTCTCTTAGTACTTCTGAAGTTTAGCAGTTATGCTATTCTTTAAACAGATGCAATATTTGCTCTGCCATTTCTATTGATAGGAGAGACCGCGCTCCGTTTTCACTTAGTCTATCTTCCCTATGAAGCTGCTGGTGCTGGTGTTACACATGCCCACTACCTGTGGCAAGACAAGCTGTCTTCTCATTTTCATGCTATATATTTGTACATAATTGTGACCCCCATCTGTCCCAGACAGGACTCCAAAGGTTGGATAAATATTTTAGTAGAATGTATTAATTTAGTCTTGCAGTTCTTTCCAGGAAATGTTCAAGTTCAAAATCTTATACTAAAATGAAAGACAGGTAAAGGGAGGAAAAAAGTATTGTTTTACTTGAGCTGTGCAGATTCAAAGGAATAAACTTTCTGTTGGTCTAAAGTGTCATTGACTGTCCACTAATCTCACTGAATCTGCCACAGACAGTTCATGTTTTGCATTTGAATCTGGGTTTTCTGATTTTAAAAGTTCTTAATTTCTGAAGATAAGCAAGTTTTGTCACTATTCAATTTTTCAGGAAGATGCTATGCTAAGAACCTCCCATCTAAAGCAAAAGAGTCCAACTGTGATCTTCTGATCACAGAATCATAGAATCATAGATTCATAGAATCATTAAGGTTGGAAAAGACCTCTAAGATCATCGAGTCCAACCGTCAACCCAACACCACCATGCCCGCTAAACCATGTCCCTAAGCGCCTCATCTACACGTCTTTTAAATACCTCCAGGGATGGTGACTCAACCACTTCCCTGGGCAGCCTGTTCCAATGTTTAACCACTCTTTCAGTAAAGAAATTTTT
>JAYKAV010003286.1:162705-183731 GCA_035582835.1 Phoebastria nigripes
TCTTCCAGCTCAGGGGGCTGAATACCCTGAGGATAACTGGTCTGACTATTAAAGACTGAGGCAAAGAAGGCATTAAGTATGTCCTGGTTCCGGCTGGGACAGAGTTAACTTTCTTCCCAGTAGCTGGGGGTGTGTGCTGTGTTTTGGGTTTGGTATAATAGGAGCGTTGATGGCCCATTGATGTTTTGGGTGGTGCTGGGTGATGCTTGCACGGGGCACTTTTCGGCCTCCTATG
Organism: Phoebastria nigripes; assembly: GCA_035582835.1. Lineage (NCBI taxonomy): Eukaryota > Metazoa > Chordata > Aves > Procellariiformes > Diomedeidae > Phoebastria > Phoebastria nigripes. Next base: position 162,941 of record JAYKAV010003286.1, read on the forward strand.
CCCTGCCAGGTGCATGGGAAACTGGCGGGGGGGAGCATAGGCGGGGCGGTTGACCCAGCTGGCCAATGGGGTATTCCATACCATGCGATGTCATGCTCAGTATAAAAACTAAGTGTGGGTGGCTCTGGTGTCACAGGATGGGCTCTCGCACATTGGGCTATGCGTCGGTTCTGTGGGTGGTGAGCAATTGCATTGTGCATCGCCTGCTTTGTATATTGTCTATTCTATTGTTGTTGTTGTTATCACTGTTATTATTACTGTTCTGCTCTGTTTTATTTCAATTATTAAACTGTTTTTATCTCAACCCGCGAGTTTTCCTACTTGTGCCCTCCTGATTCTCTCCCCCATCCTACTGGAGGTGAGGGGTGAGCGAGCGGCTGCGTGGTGTTTAGGTGCTGCCGGGGTTAAACCACAACAAAGTACCTCAGCCTTTTCCTCATCCTTGGTGGCGATGTTCCCCCCCGCATCCAATAAAGGATGGAGATTCTCCTTGGCTCTCTTTTTGTCATTAATATATTAGTAAAAACATTTTTTGTTGTCTCTTACGAGAGTGGCCAGATTGTGTTCTAGCTGGGCTTTTGCCTTTCTAATTTCCTCTCTGCATGACCTAATGAGATCCCTGTACTCTTCTTGAGTTGCCTGCCCCTTCTTCCACAAGTGGTAAATTCTCCTTTTTTTCCTGAGTCGCAGCAAGAGTTCCCTGTTCAGCCAGGCCGGTCATCTTCCCCGCCCATTCTTCTTACAGCACATGGGGACAGCCTGCTCCTGTGCCTTTAAGACTTCCTTCTTGAAGAACGTCCAGCCTTCCTGCACCCCTTTGCCCTTCAGGACTGTCTCCCAAGTAGACTGATCTGTGAGTTAACTGTGTCAGCTATTTCAAGTAGATCCTTCAACTCAACTGTGAACAAAATGGAAGAATTTCAGGACAGGAGAAATTTCATGTAACACAAATATTGCATTGTTTTCTGGGAGGCACTGCACTCCCTTGTAGGAATTTCAGCTACCTGACTCCTGAGTATTGGCAATCTGCTGCCACCCAATTACAACTTTACAGCTAAGTGAACATTTTTAATTCCACAGCACTTCTCCCCTGGGCTCAAGAATATGTGGATTTAATTCTCTGCCTTCTCCATGATGAATCTGCTCAGAATTTTTTGCCGTACCTGAGTAGAGCAAAAGAGTCATTACACGTTAGGTGACCAGGAATGGATTTTACACAGCGAAAATGAGCAGTCACATACAAGTGACTGAAGGGGAACAGAGAGAATAAGAGTCCTTTGCCTGGCCTGGAATCAGCCAGTACTCCCACAGGCTTTATGATAGAGTCTATTGTAGTTCACTATACCATAAAAAATGAACAGTGAGCATAAGGACCATTGAGCACTGAACTTTCCCAATAGGTTACAATTATAGAAATACCTACACTAAATAACTGCAAATGGATTCAAGTGGAAAATACATAGCATTTGCACAATCTCTCAAAATGTGAATTGTTGACCCAGTGGTGAGAAGGCTCTATGGTTTACAGGTAGGGCCTAAATGCAGGGAAGATATAGGGATCTGGGGAAAAAAAATAAGGCTAAGCATTGTCTATCTGAACTAAAGAAAGGTTTGGTGAGCTGGTAGTCTGCCTCTAAAAATGAATAGYGCCAAGCAACTCTGGGGAAGACAGACAACTTTCATACAGCATACTTGTATAGCACTGCAGCAGACAGGAGATGCAATTAGAAAAAGCCAGGGCTCTTCTGATCTGGTCTTGGTCAATAGTCCTGTTTCAAGCTGAAGATTGGACCAGACGACCTCCAAAGATCTCATTCAACCAGATATTCAATGACTCTATTAATTAAGCACAAAGACTGGCTGAGCATGTCATTGTTCCTAAGTAAGTCAATTAACTTCTTGCTAGGGTGTGTGAAGTACAACAGCGTATTTGCTGTGTTTCTCCTTTCTCCATTACGCACTTCAGAAGGAAAAGAGAAGCTTTTGTGGCAGTTACAGTGGCTTAAAGGAAACTCACCCCCCGGATTCTGCCATAACCCTCCTTTAAAAACCTGCCCAAGGAGAAGCGTGTTGTCTTCTATAGACTGCTGTTTCTAGCTCTCTTTAAACTCCTTTCTGGTCAGCTTATATGACAATCAGGCAAATGGAAAAGACAAGAGGAAGATGAAAGTAGTTAATAAGAAAGAAGAAATCCTAGGCTTTACCGGCATAATAGAGAAGTCAGTGACTGAATAATTACAAAGACAACTACAAATTACCTTTCAAAGCAGGAATGGAAAGAAGATTGCGTTGCAGTGCCCTGTGTTATATTGGAGCCTATCCTTCAACAGGCTGTCTTTGTATCTATGTTTCCATTGCCATCTATCTACCTATGTACCATACATTTGTATGTAGTGAGTAGTACAGTCATCTGAGGTTTAAAGATGCCCAAGTTTTTTTGCATAATATCCAGTTACTTTTTTCTAAAATTTTTTATAATCAGCTTAGGTCTGCTAAATGGTACTGGTTAGACAACCTTAATGTCTGCTGTTCTCTYAATTCCCTATAGAGCAGACAACTGCCTTGGGGAAGGCTATAATAATGTGTCTCAACTTATTTATGCCAATTTGGCTCACAGCCTAAAACTTCTTTAGGTAACAATTTAGAGTCAGATTTTCAAAAAATAAGCCAACAGGTTTGTAAGCACATATGCTTTCTTCCAATTTTGAAAATTTATTGAACATGACAGTTTCATGGGAAGATCTTCAAAGGCAAAAATGAGTGATAGGTACCCAGCTCACAGTGAAAGACTTGATTAGAGCTGCTTGGTATTAGCTTCTGATTAAGCCTTTGAAAATCTCTTCCTTAACAGCCTAATTCCAACTGCCAGTTGTTATTTACACTTGTGCCTGTTCCCCTCTGACTGCTAGAGCAAATGTTCTATGCTGTGATTTTGAGATTGAATAAGTCAGAAATTATAATTAATTTGCAGGCAGAGCAGTATGATTTGTGCAGAATGAACTTACATGCCTGAAGAGAGATTTACCATAGCTCCATCACAATTTTCTTTCAGCAAGAAAGCAAGTAAAGAGCTTGCAAAGAGAATGGCAAAAAGGCTATGTACAGATGCACCTGTTCAACTGCACTGTCAGCACTCCTGGTTCTGTAGCTTGTGCTCCACATTGCCAAACAGACTTGGGAACAGCAGGTAGCTCTGCACCAGACTGCCCTGCTCACGACAAACTTTCTACTATTAGGAGCTTCTTTAGAGCATCCTGCCAAGCAGAAAAAGTAATCCATGCCCAGTTTATCATCCTCTGGAGACATTATAAGTTACTGGCTAAACATTTTCACCATATCTAACACTACACAATGAAACTGCAACAGCAATGATATCTGAAATGCACAGTAAGTAAGATTCAGTCAGACAGGAGCTGCCTGAGTTCCTACTGCTGTTTATAAAATGCATTGAAAAGAAAATAAACAGTAAAGCTCTGATATTTTTCCTCTGCCAGTGTATGCACAGCTGCCAATATACCTACTCTAGATTTCCTTTTGTTGTTTGTTACTGTTGTTCTATTCTGGTGTACCCTTGAGAGGTCCAGAGCTGGAGTTAAATATAAGTCAATTGGTAGTCATTGGATAAGTTATATCTAAATGAATAGATGCTCTAGACAAAATTAAACAGCCTGTGGCAAGGTTTTTATGTAAATAAGTGCATTGATACATTGTATATTCAAACAGTATTCGTCAAACCAGAAAGAACACAACAGTCTTCAAGCTCATATGCAAAAGGTAACTTATTTAGGACAAGATGATGTTGTGCAAGAAAAAGATTTATTGTGTGACTAAAATGAAAATTAAATTCCTGTTAAAATATTTATGTAGATGTAGCTGAAACATTCTGCTTAGAGATAAATCAGAGAGGCCTTTGGCATTTCACAGACATATAATTCTAGCATTCTTCTGCTGCAAATTTAGTGCTTACAAGATGTTAATGGCAGTTCAGTTTTCAAGACAGTCTCTGCAGACTATTTTTGCTCAGCAGGTGGTGAGGATTTGCATCCATATTTCAAATATACTTCTATCTTATTACTGGCTTCTTATTTCTTTGTGATTTATATCTCTATAAAATTCGGGCTTGCACAATGGGGAATGTGATTTCAAAAAGGCAAATTCTGCATAATGTGAACATTTATCATATTCTTTCTTGGTTTTTCCCTCTTTAGACTTCATTTCTTGAGAGACTGGATGGAAGAATGACAYGGCATGCTTAATCAAAAATTTTTAAAAAAAAGGAAAAAAGAGAGTTTTCTAAAAATCAAGCACTTTAAAAGAGCTTTAAAATATTGGGGTACTTTACTCAGATATGATACTCCATGCTAAGTGGTAGTATTATTTGCACTGTTACCTACTTTTGACTGAACTGAGATCTTTAAATAATATATGTACACTGGGAAGTAAGTTCGCTTGGGTAATCGTTAATTTGTAAGTTGTAATCAGTACAAATTCAGTAAGTGCTTTTTGTAATAGGGCTGAACATAATGAATCGATTTGGTATTCATGCAGATGTCACATGTAATTTCAGAGCTGTTACACTGTAATTTTGTAGCACTTAATAGAGATTATGGTGGTGGCAACTTTGTCACTGTAGATAAGGGGCTCTTAGTGCTTCTCTCATAAATTTCCAGCTCCCCCTTTTCAGGTGTTTATGAAATAATGTAAAGTTAAAATCCTCAGCCTAATAAAATCAGGGTATAATTGATCAAACCCTGAAGAAGTGGTGGACACAAACAGCAAAATTTTAGACCTCCGGTTTAAGTAAAAATGCACAGGCTGACAGTTTTGGTTCAGTCTATGCTAGATGCAGAAATTCAGATCTGCATTAGGTTTCTGGAACCCTCCTGCCTCATCTTATGGTCCCCCTGCATGCAGCACACAGTATCCCACTGCAAGGGTTTGCTAGCCAGACCTGGTCACATTTTGGATTTCAAATCCTTCAGCATCTCTTTTGAAAAACTTTTTCTTTTTAATCATTGAAATAATCCCCACTTCTACTTCTACTGTGGAAAGGAAATAGAGGGTTTGTACATTGGGATTCTTCTTTTCCTTGTAGCAAATGTATTAAGGGAAAGAAAACACCTTCTATTCAGATAGAAAAGAGATCAGCTATATACCAAAAAAGGTAATACAATATTTATACTTGGCATTTCTGACCGTTAGGTTTTTGACCTGGTGTTGCAGGTGAGCTAGAAAAACAATACACAAACGGAGAGAGAGGAGGATTTGGCCAGGATTTCCTTTCACTCTGTTTCCGTGCCTATAGGCTATTTGCAGTGCCTTCAGATCTTATGTGTAGGCTAAGCTCTGCAATGCATATAAGCTCTTAACATACAGTCTGCTCTTTCTGTCCTATGCAAGTAAGGTTCTGTAGAATAAATAAGACAATTTTATAGCTTGTGACACACCAGAAGATCTTTTATATCCACAGCAAAGCAGAGGAAATGCAAGGTGCTCTACACTGCTCATGCCATGTATTTATATCCTCAGTTGGAGAACCAAGAAAATAATTTAGTTCTGCAGTCTCTTTTGAGATTAGTAACCAATAAGCACTGAACAGCTGAGGCTAGAAAGAAATTTCTGATGCATTTTCCCTACTCCAACAATCATTAAAAACTAATTTTTCATTTAGTATTAGCTTAATTGAAAGCTTTGTGAAAGCTGTGAAATCTTTCCCACTCTATTGCCACTCAACGGAAAAATAAATGTTGTAGGAAGTTGCTGGAAATCATACATACACACACATACGTGTTTTTCCTGTACATAATAAAATAGTTAAGGTCTTGCTGAAGAGCTGTTCTGGTTTGAGGTGGATTGTATGCAAACTAGAGTTTCAGACAGAAGCACAGGTTTTACGATTCTCATTCTGTTTTGACAGCACTGGTTTCTTGCACCATATTCACATGAGATTATAAAAGTGTCCAAACTAAACATTAAGAATACAATCAGTTTGATGTTGAATGTGACCCAGAATCAATCCTCTTTTCTTATAATATTCAAATCTGATGAAATCTAGAGTCAGTTCCAGATTTTAAATATTATTCAAATAGAATCATAGAATAGTTTGGATTGGAAGGGACCTTTAAAGGTCATCTAGTCCAACCCCACTGCCGTGGGCAGGGACATGTTCAACTAGATCAGGTTGCTCAGAGCCCCCTCCAACCTGACCTTGAATGTTTCCAGGGATGGGGCATCTACCACCTCTCTGGTCAACCTGTTCCAGTGTTTCACCACCCTCTGCGTAAAAAATTTCTCCCTTATAGCTAGTCTAAATCTACCCTTTTTTAGTTTAAAACCATTACCCCTTGTCCTGTYGCAACAGGCCCTGCTAAAAAGTTTGCTGCCATCTTTTTTAAGCCCCCTTTAAGTACTGAAAGGCTGCAATAAGGTCTCCCCAAAGCCTTCTCTTTTCCAGGCTGAACAACCCCAACTCTCTCAGCCTTTCTTCATAGGAGAGGCGTTCCATCCCCCTGATCATTTTTGTGGCCCTCCTCTGGACCCCTTCCAACAGGTCCATGTCTTTTTTGTGCTGAGGACTCCAGAGCTGGACGCAGGACTCCAGGTGGGGTCTCACCAGAGCAGAGTAGAGGGGCAGAATCACCTCCCTTGACCTGCTGGCCACACTTCTTTTGATGCAGCCCAGGATACGGTTGGCCTTCTGGGCTGCAAGCGCACATTGCTGGCTCATGTCCAGCTTTTCATCCACCAGTACCCCAAGTCCTTCTCAGCAGGGCTGCTCTCAATCCCTTCATCCCCCAGCCTGTATTGATACCAGGGGTTGCCCCGACCCAGGTGCAGGACCTTGCACTTGGCCTTGTTGAACCTCATGAGGTTCACATGGGCCCACTTCTCAAGCTTGTCCAGCTCCCTCTGGATGGCATCCCGTCCCTCAGGCGTGTTGAGCGCACCACTCAGCTTGGTGTCATCTGCAAACTTGCTGAGGGTGCACTCGATCCCCCTGTCTATGTCATTGATGAAGATACTAAACAGCACTGGTCCCAATATGGACCTCTGCGGGACGCCACTCGTCACTGATCTCCATCTGGACATTGAGCCGTTGACCACTACCCTCTGGACGCGACCATCCAACCAATTCCTCATCCAACAGTCCACCCGTCAAATCCATACCTCTCCAGTTTAGAGAGAAGGATGTTGTGGGGGACYGTGTCAAAGGCCTTACAGAGGTCCAGGTAGATGACATCTGTAGCCCTTCCCATGTCCACTGATGTAGTCACTCCATTGTAGAAGGCCACTAGGTTGGTCAGGCAGGACTTGCCCTTGGTGAAGCCGTGCTGGCTGTCTCGAATCACCTCCCTGTCCTCCATGTGCCTTAGCATAGCTTCCAGGAGGATCTGTTCCATGATCTTCCCAGGCACAGAGGTGAGACTGGCTGGCCTGTAGTTCCCTGGGTCTTCCTTTTTTCCCTTTTTAAGAATGGAGGTTATGTTTCCCCTTTTCCAGTCAGTGGGGACTTCACCAGACTGCCACAACTTCTCAAATACGATGGATAGTGGCTTAGCAACTTCATCCACCAGTTCCCTCAGGACCCGCAGATGGATCTCATTGGGTCCCATGGACCTGTGTACCTTCATGTTCCTTAGATGGTCTCAAACCTGATCTTCTCCTACAGTGGGCGTCTCTTCATTCTCCCCGTCCCTGCCTTTGCCTTTTGCGGCTTGGGCGGGGAGGCTTGAGCACTTGCCAGTGTAGAAGTCACTGAGTACCTCCACCTTCTCCATATCCCGGGTAACCAGAGATACATAGTACTCTGCTCGTGTGCTAGCAGTACCTGGCCCTGGATGGAAATAAGCGGCTCAGCTGTGTGTCATTAGTCCTGAACAGCTAATACTTCATGGAGAGTCGTGAGATATTCCACCAGAAAAGATTTTGTCAGGCTGTGACTGGGGAGTTTCAGCCAGGTTAGCAACATACAAATGTGTAATTAATATTTACCACTATATAATAAGACATGAATACAGTAATCTTCAGTAATGTTTTAATTCAAGCAGGTCTTATTGCTATTCAGCATAATTGGCAGATAAGATGTAAAAAACCTCTGCGAGAAGAAATGCTGTACTGTGCTGTTCACCAATCTCCATTTATGCCACTTAGACTTAAATTCTTTGCTGTATAATAATCTGTTATTTACATTCTACATTATTTCCAAAATTAAATTAAATTCTACCACAGACTATAATTTTACAGCATGTTTTGAAGAAAAAACTATACATGGAATTATTTTCCTTCTGCTGAAAGGCCTGTTACAGTGAACTACCTCTCCATGGCAAAGAATTCAGAAATTGCTCAGGAGAAGGTAAAACAGTCTCTTCCTCTTTCTTCATATCCACTGTCCTCCCACATCTCCTTTCCAGAATAAATCCCATGGAAAAAAGTCTGAAAGTATTGAGAATTGAAACCTGATTTCAGTGACACAGCGGTAAATCTGGGATTTGTCTTCTATCTTCAGAAAAGGGCCTGAATCAATCAGCTATAGGAGATTTAATGAGGCAAATAATGGAGCATCTTATCCAGGTATATGAATAATATATGGGATAACATATGGAATGGTCCAGAAGATCAGCTAACTGCCAGTGTGTTGGCTGATCTATTCAGGAAAACATTGGCCCAAGCTCAGAGAGAGATAAAAGCCAGCACCACCTGGGCTTTTCTGGTAGAGAAATGGCAGCAAGGAACAAATGCAAGTATCACTTCTCACTCTCTCATTCATGCTGCTTCTAAGCCTCTGCTGCTTTCTCTCCATTTTTCTGGGAATATGGAACTTTAAGGATGCTTTATTCATCTGCACTAACACTGCATTTTTCCCTTCAGTACTGATTAGCATTTACTTTGTGTCAGAATATATAGTTGGTAAGAATATTTAGTGAATATATAATGAATCCAGGAAGCTCAGAAACATATATGGGAAATTATAAGTTGAGAGCTGTTTGATGGACATCATAGGAAAAATGGGAAAGAAGTACAACATTTTCAAAAATATGAGCTAATATCATAAAGCATAGCGTGGCTCTCATCTTCAAGCACTGAGTATTCCTGACTTGTGAATACAGGGAGCTTCTTTTCCCAGAACCAAACAAAACCAAGGTAGGAAGGTGGTAATCATTTAATCAAAACGGTTAAATATCTGGAGCAAAAATAGTGCATTTATGTTCAGAAAACAGAGTACACAACAGAGTGCCTGTCCTGTTACTAACTTGACACTTGATCCTCTGAAATGAGGGAGGAGCTTTGATTAAGGGGCTTAGGGTCTAAGTGGGCTGACACAAACTCATTTAAAGGCTGGTGTCATTCAACCACTGGTGCTATTCTGTGGGATTAAACTGAGCAGGTTTTTGGCTGTTCATACCCCTAAATCAGATTAACTGAAAGAGGGAGAGAGGAAAAAAAAAATGCTAAATACTTTCTTTTCAAAAGCATTAACATCCATTTGCATTAAATACATTTAAAAAAAAAAAATCAACCCCACAAAAGACCCCACAAAAACAGAAAACAAAAAACTTTAAAACATCTGGTTATGAGGAATGATGAACTGGATACTTATTTCAAAGTTGTTAAAAGCAAATATTTTCTTACCCTGTTTTCAACTTGATCAAATAGCATTTTATAATATGTTGTTCATAATGTTTGCTCCAAGGTAGCTATGTTCTTTTCATGTGTCTAGTTCAAATATAATGATATGAATCATTTAAAGTAAGAGTCCTTTTCAGGCTTAGTATACAGCCAAAACTACAACACTTAATGGGCTTTATGGAGGCTTCCAGAACAGATCACAGGATTTAAATTATAGGTGAATATAGCTTATTCAGAACAATCAGGGGAACAAAAAGGAATTGTATCAAGAAAATGTATGTTAAGATTTATAGAAAGCTGAGAGGTAGGTAATCTGAATGTCTCTGTTGTTTCATTTCCTGAGTGCATCATAACATTTGAAATGAGAAAAGGTTGAATTAAGAAATGTACTGACTCAGTGAATGAAGATTGTGAGAGCATATGCCATCAGTGTGGAGAGACTTGGACCACTAAGGACAGGTTCATTAGCAGACAAGAGAGAATGGCAAAGTAATTAAAACAGGATCAGAGTCATAACAAGAAGGCAAGTCAGCCCACTAGAATCTAAAATTTTCTTTGAAAACTATTTCCTTACAGTCACAAAAATGATTAACTGAAATTTATCCAGAAAATAGTTTGTTTCCACAGCCAGAAACTGTAGTTGACATTTATTCTGTCCAAGATTAGTAACCAAAAATATAATCCTTCGGCACAGTTTCTTTATCATTTCATCCATTAGCTGTTGAAGGTAATTGGTTGATTAGTAGTGCCAGATGGGATTCCAGTGGGGAATAGGAAAATAATTCTTCTTATATTTACTTCTGCAAAGGTGTGTGTGCGTGGTAGAATCATGATCCCTATTAAAATACACAGATGTCTTTGTATAGACTTGTAGATCCAGAATCTGATCACGCTCATAAAAATGCAAGCATAAATTTACTCTCCTTGGCAGAGTCAGAATTTATATACAGTTTGGGACAGTGATCTAGGTTGTTGTCTTCTACCTTTTTAATGTTGACACTCTAGCTATTTGTCACCACTGTTTTGAACCCAAATACAGAAACACTGAATAAAATTTATTGAATATGTCCTCTCAACCTTTCCCTACTTGAGCTTTTATTTCTTCTTTTGATTACCTGTGTTTAATAAAATGTGGGGTTGAAAAAAAATCTAGTGTTTTGGGAAAAAAACCATCATATCTAGATGAAGGAAGTATAATTTTGAAATTTGCACACATGCAGAAACAAATGGATGGCCTTTTCCAGACTGGGCTATTGGATAAAACCAGCAAAAAAATCCATCTTCAGAAAGTAACGTAAATATTTGAAACCAGCTACCATTTTGTGTTTGTGAATCAGCCGACATCATGATCAGCACCTTGTGATAGAGTAGTAAATGATCTGCAGCTTTTTGCTATAAAACATTAAGTCTTTCATTAGCTTCTAATCAAGATTCCCAACATTTGAGATGTGTCCTTTGGTGTTCAATTCATCCAGGGGTGTCTACAAGTCACTGGAGATGCCCTGGTATATCTGGGATGCCCACAGGGTTCTGGTTACATGGGAGTAACAGGAGCCCTGCACCTTCCTGGAGAGGGTGCTCAGGACACCCCAAGGCACCTCAGGTACCACTAGAAACCCTTGTTTAGGCAATTGATAAAAGCCTCTGTAGTCCTGGGGCAATAACATGTGAGTCACCCTTGATCTGTCTGCCACTGGCTATCAGCTCACTCATACAGCAGTGAATTCCTTAYGTTCATTTGAATTCCTGTCTGTTCATGCTCTGTTTGTAGAAATTACTATTTCTTTTGTGGCAATTCACTGAAAGTCACTGCCTGACAATGAATTCACATATTTCTTTATGCAGGCATGCAAGCTCTCTGTTGAAACAGGCCTTGAATTTCTCCATCTAATCCAAATCATTTTAATAATTACCTCTCACTCAGCTTTTCATATTTAATTTATATTTTAGCCTCAATTTCATGTCACTCAAGCGTTTCCTTCAAAGAGAAAATGTCTTGCTAGCAAGAGACTGTTTTTTCCTCTTCCTCAAGACATAATGTTCTTTAAGCATTTCTATAATCTGATATTCTGCAGCTAATGTTCATTTACATATCTGCAGAGATCGTGGTAGGGAATTCAACAGAGCTTGCAGCTAAGTCGTACATTTCCTTCAATCAAGATGGAAAGGAAATTGATTGTGGGATAAGGTCCATTGCCAATCCTCAGGACTATGCCAAATGCACGCAGAAAGTAAACGGTTCCCTAATTTTGATGTATTCCCTCACCTGTGATATCTGATACTCTGCTCACAGAAGCCTAGGAAGGTTAGAGGCCACCTGCCAAGTAAAGACGCATATAATTGCTATTGCGTGACACTAAAGGAACCACTGTGGCTGAGTTCTTTATATGCATGGCAAGCCATGTGCCTCTCTGGTGTAACTCAACTGGTATGTTCATTGGCAGAGGGGAATTTTTCATCTGCCATCCATGATGATAATCACAGATGGTGAAATTTGTGTTACTAATAAAGAAATTATGAGAGGAATATATGCCATTTATTACAAATGTCATTTTAAAAGGCAGCAGATATTACAGTAATATATCATTTCTTGACCCCAAAGTCTATTACTGTGTATGCTAAGAAAAGACATTTCTATTCCTTCAGGCTTTCATAACACTGTGTCATTGATTTTAACATTAAATATGATTAGTTAGCATTTTGCTTCTTTCCTATGGCCTGCTGCCAAAAGATTTTTATTTTTAATTTAGTGCTTAAAGTGAAGTAAAGCAAACTCCCACCACACATTCTAAAAGCTCAGCTCAACTTCTTAACCTGGATCTAAGGAATCCCTTTATTCTTATTTTTTATGTTAGATTATTCTAGCTTTAAATTAAAGTAGTATTGTAAGTGAACAATTGCATTCTCTCTCTTTGTTCTCAGAAAGGGGCTGCATCACGGGATCTAGAGAGACAGCCCAGGTCTTTCCAGAGCTAAGTCTAGCAAATGCTTCTGCAGACACTGCTGCTCCCAGGTTTGGCTTCCCCAGCTCAGGCCAGAGGAAGGATAGTGCAAGCACTCTTCGTTTACTTTACAGCAAAAGCACCCATTTACATCACTCTCTTTGACACAGGATCATTTAACTTCATCTGTTTGATTTTGCAGCATAGTGAATTAGGAAGAGCTCTTATACTTCAGCTCCAAAATGGACATGGCACCTCAGCATACAGTGATAATAGGCAACAATATCTTTAACTGATACAGCAATTTTTTTCCAAAGTGATTTATGCCCCTGTATAAGTCTCAGGTAGAGGATTCAGCTGTTTGTGTCAGGCACAGTTTTGCATCACTAGTTCATAGATAACTCCACTTTACCTCCTGGACAGCCTTTGAAGCAGTTCATACTCTGCCACAGTGGTGCAGTGGCTACTTAGCTTATTTGTGGATGCCCGTTCTGTGGAAAACAAAGCCATACCCTCTTCTCCCTGATAAATCTTATAAATGGATAGAGCCCTTCTCTCATGTAGTTTATTGAAATCCTGAGAACAAATGAGATTACAGATCCTGAAATTAATGCTGGAGAAAGCAGCACTAAAATAAAAAAATGTCCACTGATGGATTTTTTATCACTAACTACTATTTTGAGCAAACCCTCCATCAGCTAGAGGTCTCATCTCAAGGTGGTAGTCAGGATTTGATATGTGCATCCATCTACCCCAGCATTGTGATATATACCTAATTTTCAAGCTGAGATAATATAATCTTTGGGAAGGGGATTGTAATCTTAGGTATCACATTCTTTGACTTTTGGGGAGTTTTATACAGCCTACAGTGAGAGGAAACAAAACCAACAAGAAAAAAGTAATTGTGTACTTGTTCATGTGTTTACTTGTGCATGTGTATAAGATGGGTTTACTCATCTGTTTGAATTTTCAGTGTGCTGGGTTTGGCTGTGATAGAGTTAATTTTCTTCATAGAAGCTAGTATGAGGCTATGTTCTGGATTTGTGCTGAAAACAGTGTTGATAACACAGGGATGTTTTTGTTATTGCTGAGCAGTGCTTACACAGAGTCAAGGCCTTTTCTGCTTCTCACACCACCCCACCAGCGAGTAGGCTGGGAGTGCACAAGAAGCTGGGAGGGAACACAGCCGGGACAGCTGATGCCAACTGACCAAAGGGATATTCCACACCATATGATGTCATGCTCAGCATATAAAGGTGGGGGAAGAAGAAGGAAGGGAGAGACATTCAGAGTTATGACGTTTTGTCTTCCCAAGTAACAGTTACGTGTGATGGAGCCCTGCTTTCCTGGGGATGGCTGAACACCTGCCTGCCGATGGGAAGTAGTGAATGAATTCCTTGTTTTGTTTTGCTTGCATGCGTGGCTTTTGCTTTACCTGTTAAACTGTCTTTGTCTCAACCCATGAGTTTTCTCACTTTTACCCTTCCAATTCTCTCCCCCATCCCACTATGGGGGGAGTGAGTGAGCGGCTGTGTGGTACTTAGTTGCCAGCTGGGGTTAAACCATGACATTCAGTTACCTCTATGTCTTGCTATAGATTCTGCACCAGATTCTTCTTATTAATTTGGTGCTTTTTGGTGCTTAAGATGTCCCAAGAAGCTCCAGTATGGTTATCAAAAAATTCCCTTTCTGCTGACATATAGCTGATATATTAGAGTACACAGATATCCTCCGTTTTATGCACGCAGGAGGAGGGAGGCACTGCGGGCAGAACGAGCTCTGCCTCACCAGCTCTCAGCTGTTCGTTCCTTTAGAACCCAGGCATCCCCATGAGAGTTCCACAAACACACTTCAAGTGCAGCTCAGGAAATCTGTCACCTTGCTTAGGGACAGACACAGCTGGTACTAAACTTAGCAGTACGAAAGGATCATATTTTTTTTTTGTGGAAAGAATTTGAGTGGCCATTGTATGCAAATACACTGTATATAAGCAAGCACAGATATGTGAATGAAACAAATGTTACAAAAACCTTTCCATGGAATTTTGACTGTGTTCTATGTACTTATGTACTTATTCTGCTAATCCACATCTGACAAGACTATATGTCATATTCCAGATCTTGGGGAATCTTGCAATTCCCCTACATGATTTTTTACAATCACTACTTTTGTAACCTATCTGCCACTCCCATAAACTGTAATTCTTCCCTCTTCATTCTTTCTTTTAAAATAAGCAATCAATTACTTCTCTGAACAGAAGAATGGGTAGCATGCATCCCTGAAGCCCTGCTAGGTTTATGAACCAGTAACTAGAACTGGTAGAGCACTGAGACAGAAGCAGGTATGATAAATCATTATATGGCAATTGTTTCCAGCTTTCCAAAACATGAAGTTGGGCTAAGAGTGGAAGAAACCAAGACAGAAGCCTACAAAGCTGAGAAAAGATATTTGAAAATTTCATTAGCAGATATTAAAACTTCACTGATATTATCACTGTATTTTAATTCGTACTCTGGTAAATCACTGCTTTTTTCTCACAGACACACATATAAATATGAAATCAACCAGAGCGTCTGGTATTTTGTTTAAAAGCTTTTGTGCACAATGTGCAGTGGAACATGCTGAACATGAGTGTGGTTCTGACATTCATACTGTGCAAAAACGTGACAAGTTATTACATCCCTCACAGTCTCAGTCTGCTCTGTCTTTAAAATGAAGATGATAATCCTTCTTTTCCCTTTCTGAACCTTACTAATTTAGATAATAAGCTCTTTATGGGCACGGACTATCCCTTAATTTGTGTTTGTTCAACACTGCCATCTCTACAGACACCTATAGGGACTGCCACATTTCCAATAATCAGTAATAGTGAGACAGCATATAATAGGCTTATCACTAGTTTGGGCTGACAAATGCACACCTTCATTGTAACATTATTCCTTACAAGTAATGCAGATTATTATATGTTCATCATGCCAATAACACCTCTAAAAATATGATTCACCCCAGAATTATATAGGTAAAACTTTTATATCACTCTTCACGTGGTCATATGTTTTACAGAGATAGAGGGAAATGCTATTGTTTTTCTTTTGACATTTTTCATGACAGTTTATGAGTTAAATCCTATATTGTACAAAAACCTTTCCTGGGAAGTGGGCAGTAAAGGACCAGGCAGCTGGCATTTTACAGACTTGTAGGATTCAGCAGCTGAGCCTACAGCCAAATGAGAGAGAGCAGCAAAAAGGCCTGCTCTTCTTTGGAAATATTATAAATGGATAGAGTTACTCTCTACATGTGAAATTTCTTTAAATCCGGAGAGCAAATCAGATTAAAGGCTAGCATAATTCTTTCTGGATGAAATCACATTCTGCCCATAGAAATTCTATGTGATGGATTTTGATTGCTAAATACTGCTGTACAGAGATATTCAGCACTGGTACCATTTCAGGGGAGGCATTTGAAGGCAACAGCATTAGAAGATGGTGTTGGGCTGATATAGCCCACCCAGGATCAGTCTGTTCTGTTCAAAACTGCTTCTCATGTACAAGATGAAGGGGTACAGAAAAAAGACAATGAGGGTTCAAGAATTATTCCACTTAATTACAAGCCAAGCAAAATAATCACCTTAAAGGATTTTGTTGGTTTATCCCATGGAAGAAAGTGAAACAACAAGGCTGAGTTGTCAGGGCAGTGAGTTGGAAAGCTTAGACAGATCATGGAAACAATAAGGCATAAAGAACTTTTGTCCTCTATTAAAAGGATTTTTTTTTTTTTAACATTACTTATTATTCTTCAATGAGTAGGAAGAAAATGGTCTCAAATTTTGCTAAAAACAAAGTCCTAGGCCTATGAACTGTGCAGATAGCCAATTCCTACCTAAATTGCTGAAAAATTACAGTAATTTTAAAACATACAGAAAACCTTGTTTAATCCAAAAATCCTCACCTCATGCAAATATTGCATATGATATCAGTGATTTTTTGTATCTTATCTTTAACCAAGATGTACAAATTATTTGGAGCAGGGCTTGTCTTTCTATTACTGGCCTCTATAATACAAGGTACAACAGATGTACTATAATGTCAATAGGTCTCAAGAATAATGTGAATGTCCAAGCTTTATGTATATAAGGATCTCTTCTGTTCCTCCTTCGGTTTATATAGCTAGTTAAAAAATGAATATGTTTTGGAAAAGGGGCAGGAGATAAGAACAGACAATGGACTGAAACTTCCCTTTCTGTACCAATCCTGCATTTTCATCCTATTTCCCCCCAGAGAACAGTAAGGATGATTCACCAAGAACAAGTAAGTATAAACAGAGAGAGAAAGTATCAGCTGCATATAACTATATACATAAACACATACATATATCTGCCTTTACTTTCGAGTTTTTCTCCTCCAAATTTGCAAAGTTAAGGAAAACAGTCAGAAATGCTTCAGAATAGCACTCACAAGTTTTCCATTACTAGAGCTGTGAAAAGATGTTGACTAAAATATTTTAGGAAAGAACAGATACTTTTTGAAATGAAAACACATCTCCCATGGAAATTTCAATTTGGACTGGAAATGTGTGTTTCCTGATGAAAAATAAACACTTTCATTTCACTAAAAGGTTTTTAAAATAGGAGAGTTTAAATTTTATGCAATAAATTGTAAGCATTTCAAACAGAAAATGCTTTGTTCAAATTTTAGCATGGTATCTCTGATTCTTTTATAGCTGATTCTGGCACCAAACTGGTCTTGTACTTTATCATTAATGTTTGTCTTAAAAGGAATTGTGCAATGGAAGTTAAGTAAACAGTAGCTATTTTATCTCAAAGAAGTTCAGAGATGACTTATACACTACTTTGTTGCGTGAAAATGGTCTACTCATTTTTATATACCATCATGAAACAACAAAAAAAATCATCCTTCCATCACATATATGAGCTTGAACCTGAAGCACAAATCATTACAGACCTTATCTTGCAGCTCATATTCACAAGAGTGATCCCACTAGTGTAAATAAGGACTACAGGATTAACACCTCTATGAGGAAGAAGAATGTTTCTAATTAGCTGTGCTGTGGCCACTCAGAGTGAAAGTAAATCTCTGCTGTATACAGTAGTGCTTTGCGATGCCTTCCTTTGCATTACGCAAAACCCTAACTCCCATTGTATTTATATTTCAGTCAGCATCTGCTAGTTTTTTGGCTACATATTCATTTGTCCTCTTCTTATTGCAGTTAAAATCAATGAGGGAAGTGATCTTTCAAGATGTATTAAAATACAACACCCTTAGCAGATATATTACTATACTTTGGGCATTTGAATGAAGGGTGATGTGGTTTATTATTGCACGCAGGCATGTAAAATGGAAAAAGGAAGAAAAGGTGGATCTGCCAGGCCACCATGGCCAGCTACACAAGATAGACTCAAGTGTCTTATGGAGGTGGTGAGTAGGTCACCTGCTTGCTTCTGCTTAGCAAGAGCTACTAAGGAACTGAGGAAGCACACAGGGCTTTTTCTTGGGAAAAACATGTGTGATGAGTGTAGTGTCACAGATTACAAGGATCATTCCTAGGAGGTTGTCCTGGTTCCAGCTGGGACAGAGTTAACTTTCTTCCCAGTAGCTGGGGGTGTGTGCTGTGTTTTGGGTTTGGTATAATAGGAGCGTTGATGGCCCATTGATGTTTTGGGTGTTGCTGGGTGGTGCTTGCACTGRGCACTTTTCAGCCTCCCATGCACTGCCAGGTGCATGGGAAGCTGGTGGGGGGAGCATAGCTGGGGCAGTTGACCCAGCTGGCCAATGGGCTATTCCATACCATGCAAGGTCATGCTCAGTATAAAAACTAAGTGTGGGGCCGGGCTCTGGGTGCCGGGACGGGCTCTCATATCAGGCACGTGTCTGTTCGGTGGGTGGTGAGCAGTTGCATTGTGCATTGCCTGCTTTGTATATTGTTGTTGTTACCACTGTTATTATTACTGTTCTACTTTTTGTTTTATTTCAATTATTAAACTGTTTTTATCTCAACCTGCAAGTTTTCCTACTTGTGCCCTCCCGATTCTCTCCCCCATCCCACCGGAGCAGGGGGGTGAACGAGCAGCTGCGTGGTGTTTAGGTGCTGCCAGGGTTAAACCACGACAGTCCTTTTTGGTGCCCAACGTGGGGCTCGAAGGGTTTGAGATAACAACAGATTAACTAGAGCATGTCAAGGAATTTATATCTGTTAACAGTTGCTGGTCACAATATTAGTTTATCTGACCTGCATCATGCTCTTGTTTTTGCCGTACATGTTAAAGATTGGTGTTGGTTTCTGCAGTCTGCTGTGCTCTGCAGTGATTAGTGATGTTTTGCCTGGGAGGCTTGTTATTAAAACACTGGCATTGGGCATTATTTGGTATKTGGGWKTTGTACTRAAGCCGTTACTGTACTTCGGGTACCACCTCATAGAGACAATTAGCAATTATACCTTTTCCTCTGAGGAGCTTTTTATGGAGGAAATACAGAATGGCACCTTCCTCTGTGATGGTTTCTCCTTTGTTACAACAACTTGTCAGTACCTTGAGCATCCCTGGGTAGTTAAGATATATCTGTTGGTATTGCTTGGGAATATTGTTTTGGTTTTGTCTAAGGTTAATAAGCAATTTAAGAATATCATGCAGAGATCTGCCCCAAGGCTGGATAGTTATGAGTGGCAGGGTGTGTGGGATAGCATGGGCAAATGCCTAGGACGGTGGGCACCCCCAGTGTTTTGGAACTTCACCCCTGAACAAGTGCAAAATCCTGAAAAATTAGTAGAATATTTGGAAAAAGTATGCTGTCACCCTGGCAATTCTAGGGAGACGCAGATCACWGCAATGTGCTGGGGCCTGGCCCATGCCTACTGAGCCCTGTTTAACACTATTCAGRACCCTCAAGGGGAACAAAGGGTCTCTGGATCTGACGACAAAACAATGGGCCCTGCAGCTACCCCACCCCGCCGTGGTAGGCACGGCAGATACCCCAGCCCCCACGGCAGGCACGGCGGCTACTCTGCCCCCTGCAACAGAGAACCAACCTGTGCTGGTATCAGTTGCCCCTGTACAAAAAAGAAAGTACACAAGAAAGTCAGCTCGCTTAGTAAGGGATGAAAATGAACCAGGGCCATCATGAGAACAGGAGGAGGAAGAGGCAGAACCCATAAATGAGATGGTAACCACCCGATCCCTATCCCTGAGTGAGCTGCGAGATATGCGAAAAGATTTCAGCCGTTGTCCAGGCGGGCACATTGTCACCTGGCTGCTCCGATGCTGGGATAATGGGGACGGGTAGCCTGGAACTAGAGGGTAGGGAAGCCAAGCAGCTGAGATCCCTTTCTAGGGAAGGGGACATTGACAAAGCGATTGGGCAAGGGGCACGAGTCCTCAGCCTCTGRRGGCRACTCYTGTCAGGYGTGAAGGAAAGBTATCCCTTCAAGGAAGATGTTMTATGTCACCCAGGCAAGTGGACCACCATGGAGAGAGGTATCCAGTACCTGAGGGAATTAGCYGTGCTGGAGGTGATTTATGATGACCTGAACAACAAGCAGTTATCCAAAGATCCAGATGAAGTCAGATGCACCCGACCCACGTGGCGGAAGTTTGTACAGAGTGCACCAGCATCGCATGCCAACTCATTGGCAGTAATGGCCTGGAAAGATGGAGAGGAACAAACGGGGGATGAACTGGCTGGCCAACTCCAGCAATACAAAGAAAGTCTCTCCTCCTCCCTACGGGCCTGCGTCTCTGCTGTGGAGAAACTGTCTCGGGAGGTCCAGCAACTCAAAGAGGATATGTCCTACTCCCCACCTGCACGGGCCAGTACCTCAGCCATTAGGCCTAAGCGTCCCTCTGCTCAAGAGAGAAGATATCGTGGATACACACCCCGGGGCACCCTGTGGTTTTACYTGCGTGACCACGGAGAGGACATGAGGCGGTGGGACACAAAAAATCTACCTCAACGCTAGAGGCATGGGTACGCGAGCTGCAAGGAAAACCAATCACAAAAGGGGGTTCTTCCAGGAAAACTGCTGCTCCAGTCGCCAGTGAGCAGTTCCCCAGACAGCGCAGAAGGGCTGATTCCACTTCCGATCTTAATAAAGGGTCTCCCGATTCATACTTAGAAGAAGTGGGTAGCGAATATGATGACCAGGACTAGAGGGGCCCTGCCTCCAGCCAGGTGGAGGAAAGGGACAACCGGCTTTACTGGACTGTGTGGATT